>LIEC01001482.1:0-22780 GCA_001925005.1 Drosera capensis | reverse complement strand
GGGGGGGTGGTGGTGGTGAATAGGTAGTTCAAAAATTTATTCAAACTTTTGATGCGGAATACTATTTCTTTGCAGACCACTGTTCTATGCAGACTAATTAGGTAGTCTGCAGATAATAGTTGATGATCTTCAACAGAGAATTTAAACTCTTTGAGTTTTATCTCTATTTGGTTGTGATGATTTGTTTCTAACAGTTCTAAATATCAATGCAGTAAAGGCAATAAATAGACACAGTATTTATACTGGTTCAGACACTCGATATCAAATGATAATCGAGAGCTTAGTCCAGTCTCCCCTTGGTGACTAGTGTAGTCAAGCCAAGAGGTGAGTATCACTATCTTCTTGTTTGAGCTTACAAGAAACTTTTTTTTTACAAGTTGTCTAACTTGTACAAAAGATAAAGAACCTAAATATTGTGCATAGATCCAAACTCTGGACTCTGTTGCAAGACTTGTTCTTCTGCAAACTAGTGACACTTTCTTCACTGTATCTTCATGATTTAGCTTTCTTGAGTAATCTCTGAATGTTTTATTGCTTTGCACTGTTTGCCTTTCAATCCTTTTTAAAGGCTAATACAAGCTAACGGTTCCCTTTTACAGACTCAATTTCTATCAATCTCCGCCTAAATTGATGCTAACAAAAACTCCTATGTAAAACAACAAGTACACGTTCTTATTTAACTGTTTAGATACATTTTGTTGAAACTAATTTCAACTTAATTACATTGTCTTTTTAAACAAAAACAACATAATAACAAAAAGGAGCAATATAGAAATTTCAAGCTTACCTTTGATGCTCCTTTCCTTTGTTGCGTTTGTGCCTTCGTTCTTCCTCAATTTCTTTGTTGTGCTTTCGATGTCTTTTGCTCTGAATCTCTGTACTGTCGTTTGCGTTCTTCGTAGGATTCCTCCTTATGATGCCTAGACCTCTTAGCAGACTGCTCCTTTCCTTGTTTAGAGGAACTTTTCCTCTTTGCTACAGATGACTTCTCTCCCTGAGTTTTAGATGGGGTTCTCTGCTGCTCAGCTACATGCTTCCTTGGAGTTTTCTACTATGCTTCAGATGGATTCTCCCCCTTTTTGTTAGCATTGAGGGTGGAGGTTAGTGACGCCTTGGAGTTCAGAGAAGATGTTCCATTGAACTACTTGCAGTTTTGTTTCGAGAAGACAGAATTTGGTGCCATTTATGTGCATATGCTCATAAATATGCTTCTTGGTAGCCTGTAGAGCTTCATAGAGCTTTCGGAGTTCAGAAGTGTGTTGGCCTTTGAATTTATTGAAGTTGGAGGTGCTGATCCTTTGATGTTGAAAATTCATGGATTTTGCTTGCTTCATTTGGTCAATAACACCTGCTGCTAAATTGCTTAGGGTTCTTCCAAAGTCTTCAAAGGTGTTCCTTCTGATTTCCTTTTCTTCTGCTAAATCTGTTGTAATTGGCTGCAAGGTTTCAAGTAGATCGTGAAAAGCAGTCCTAATCCATGAGTGCATACCATAGATTTCTTGATCGAGTTGACAATGCTTGTATTGTATGGTGTTTTCTGAGGGTGAGAAAGGGATTCTTTCACCTTGTTGATGTGGCTGAACAGAAAGGATGTGAATATCATCTGCTTCAAACACCTCCTTCAGATTCTTGATTGCGTTGGTGTCATTCTGGTTGCAGAGGTCACACTATACATAGGTTCTGGTACTGTAGAGGGTATATTTGATACCGTTTGTGCTAACCCAAATGAGGATGGTGGAGTAAATACAATATGTTGAATGTCTTGAGATGGAGTAACTTGTTGTGCCTCATTTGTAACTTGGTTGGAGTCGTTTGCATCCCTTGTCTCTTCTGTAGTTATGGGCTCTTCTCCGGATGTGACGATTATTGAATCTTCAGCTACAGGCGAGTCTTCCTCAACGTCAGGGAGTTCTTCTATGGTTTGCTGGGTTTCTTGTCCTTCAGTTGTGTCATCATGTGTCTCTTTTACTGCAAGCGCGATGATCACTGGTGTTTCTGCTACGGATTCATTTACTAAGGACCCAGCTTGATCTTCTTCTATAATTTCTGGTGCTATAGATTCCTCAACGGTTGGTTCCATGGCAGTATCCATTGTAGGTGGCTCTTGTTCAGCTGCAGACTCCTTTGCTCCAGCGGGCTAGTTTGCATGTTCTTCTGCTGTAGATTCTTTTGTAGAAGTCACTACTGCTGCGGTCTCAGCTGCTGTCGTCTGCACTTGCACTCCTTCTATAACTTGATCAATTATGTCATAATCATAATCATCCTGTTGAGCATTAGGATGCTATTGAGTATCACCATCATCACCATCATCACCTGATGGCCGATGTTCTCCCAGGTCAGGTCTAGAGAGATATTCATATATCTCCTCAGTTGTAGTTTGGATATGTTTATTTAAGATCTTCTATAGCTCAGCTTCGACTGTAGGGGAGTTCATAAATTCAATAGGTTTAAGGATTGCATGCCTTAGCCTGGTTGTCTTCAAGGTAGAGTCCTTGAATTCGAGTGTCCCATTGATGAGAATGTGTGCTTCCTTTGGTCTTATTGACCAACTAGCTTTTTGCTTCTTATGAAGTTGAGCCATTTGATGGATCTCTCCTTCAGACATTCCAATAATGTCCCCAATCAGAGTCTGTGATTGGTCTGGATTGATTCTGTACAACATCTTTGGGCCTTGGGGAATCAACTTTGATCTTGAAGACCTTGTTGTTCTTCCTGCTCTGGTTGGCCTTTTGATTGCAGTTTGTGTCGTGCCACAAACTCCTTATTCATTTCTTCGCTTTGAGCCTTCTTTTACATCTCAGCTTGTTTCCTTTCAGCAAGCAGTTGAGTGTCTCTGGCTTTCTGCTATAGTAGACTTTCTTCTACTGCTTTGATTGTTTACATGACTGTGTCAATGATCTTTTTTTAAAGAAGACCTTTCCTGAGTTGTTGTTGTTGTTGTCGCAATTGTTGGTTGGTCTTCTGCAATCATTGAAGTGTCCATTCCACTGCTGTTGAATGGAATGATTGCTGTTGTTGTTGTTGGCTCTGGTGCAAGAGGTCTGATTGTTAGGGAGGGTGCAACAGAGATAACTTGAGCAGGTTCAGTCTGCAAGGATAACAAATTGGTCTTTATTGCCCTTATTTCATTATGGGTGTAGCCTTATGCAATGAGCTTCTATCTGAACTCAGCTCGAGGTCCTTCCCTAATCTCTTGGAAGCTCACTTGAGCTTCCAAGATCAGGTTCTTCAAGTTTTCATCTGCTCCGGCTTTTAGGAACTGAATTGGCACATTTACATCATGGAGAGCAGCAATTTCTGGTGGGATTTTTGAGGAAGATGGCTCAATAATTTACCCAGTCTACACTATTATAGACTGCTCAAAGGCTTGCCCTATCTATACTATTACAGACTGTGTTTCCTCCTCCTCCATGGCGAGAGGCTCTGCAGCAGGTTGATATGACACGGTTTCCTTGTCGGAAGTCTGTACAAGGATTTTTCTCCTTGTCACTCTTGGTTGCTTCATTTTTTAATGAGTTTTGGGAACCGGCATCTTCTTGATCTGCTTCTTTGCTGATCTTGTCTATACTACAGTGGTCTGCTTGGCCTTCCGTCTTGTCTGAACTACTGCAGGCTTTGGTGGGTGGTCTGCAGGTTTGACCACGGTCTGTATTGCTGCAGCCTTCCTTGTTAGTCCAATAGGCTGCTTGCCTATTTTCTTGACATCAAGCTGTTTGGCCATGGTCCATGGCCTATTTTCCTTCTCATAAAGCTTCAGTTTCTGTTTGAGAAGGATGCTAATTATCCTTCCAAACAGTGGTTGTCTTGCCTGTACGGCTTTGGCAAATTAATACATGAGTAAACTTGCCGAGTTGATTCTGGTTTTTGTGAGGATTGCACACATTATTTCCTGCTGATCAGTTATAATCTGGTCTTTACTGAATTCCTTGGAAAGGATGACCTTCTTTACTATGTTTGCAAGTAGCTTGTGTTCTTTTGACAAGAACTTTTTCATTGTTCTTATTCCTTCGGTCCACCTTTCTTGGCTTAGCATGGCTTGCCTTCCAATGTCACAACGTCTGGTGGAATGGTCCTTGGATCTTCATTTGAAAGGTTAAAGTATTGTGCGAAATCGTCTGGTTTCATATAGATTGCAATCCCACTTGTAGTAGAGGTATATGAGATTAGCTGCATGTTCTCTATAACTTGCTCCTTTTTGATGAAGTCCAATACTTCATTGGACTTCATCATCATAGATCCTGCTGTGTGTTTACAGAGGAATTTTAGTCCAGCCTCTTCAATCAAATCAACTATGTCTTTGACCTTATCTGATTCGTTACGTATCGTATTGAAATCGAACACGATACTAGTTTGCAGTTTGATCTTTCTTGTCGGACTCCTTTGAGATTCAGATGACTTAAGACTCTTCTTGGATGAGCTTGATGGAGTGTTTGGCCATTTTGTTGTGATTGGAAACCGAATTCAAAGGATTTTCAGAAAGTTAGGGTTTTCGATTTCTTGTAGTAGAGTGCTCGTAAGATTAGAGAGAGAGAGAGAGTTTGAGCACTTTTAGAGAGAGAGAGTGTGTGTGTATGTTAGAGAGTAAAGTGTTTTTCTAATTGAAAACTTGCAGTTTTTATACTCGTTTGGAAAATATGACCATTGATAGTGTTTTTCTAGCCGTTACGCAGTGTCAATCATTATTTGACCGTTACGCATTAATTTAGGAAAACAGTTATATAACGTTTAAAAATAGATGTGGTTTTCTAAAATAGATGCAGCCGAGAAATATTGATTCTAGTCTGCACTCTACTTATTGACTAAGCAGTATAGGAGTAGAGCAGTAGAGTAGTACAACAATATTGCTAGTCTGTATTTTTCATAAATAATGCTAGTCTGCTTTCTACACATGTAGTAGAGTAGTAAAGCATTTTGGCCAGTTTCACTGTTTTAAATCAAGTATACCCAATTCTTCACGAAATTGAATAAACTTACTTTCATCAAGAGGTCTTGTAAAAATGTCTGTAACTTATTTTTTTGTTGGAATGTATTAAAAACTTAATATGGCCTTTTTGTATATGATCTCTGATAAAGTGATATCTGACATCAATGTGATTGGTTCTTGAATGAAAAACTGGATTTTCTGAAATAGGCATTCCAGACTTGTTGTCACAAAATATAGAGGTTTTGGAGAATATCATACCATAATCTGCAAGTTGTGACCTCATCCATAGTATTTGTGCAGCACAGCTTCCAGCAGTAATGTATTCGGCTTCTGCAATAGAGGTAGACAGAGTAGTCTGCTTCTTGCTGGACCATGATATTAGCTTTGCTCTAATGAATTGACACGATCCACTTGTACTCTTTCTGTCAACTGTACGTCCTGCAAAATCTACATCTCAAAAACCTATCAGTGTAAAATCTGATTTTCCTAGGATACCATACACCAAGGTTTGGAGTTCCCTTGAGATATCTCAGGATTCTCTTTACTACAGTGTAATGGGATTCCTTGTTAGCAGACTATAAGTTTCACTTTTTTTTATGTAAGAACATTACCCAAGTGCATCTGGAGTAATCATCTACTATAACTAGTGTACCTTTTTCTGTTTAAGCTTTCTACCTCAACCGGACCAAAAAGATCCATATGTAACAATTCAAGAATTCTAGTTGATTTTGAAGAGTTTAAGGGTTTAAAGCTTGTTCTAGTCTGCTTTCCTTCCTGACATGGTCTGCATAATTTATCCTTTTGAAATTTTATTTGAGGGAGTCCTCTTATTAGGTTTTCTGAGGATAATTTGGCTATATTTTTGAAATTAAGATGAGCTAATCTTTTATGCCAAAGTCAGTTTGTATCTTCAGATTCTGTAGTATAGAAACATGTTATTTGTTTTGACTGTGATGAATCAAAGTCTACTACATAAATGTTCCTTTTTCTTATCCTTAGTAATTTGGCTTCTTGTGTGATTTTATCCTTTACTTGGCATGTATCATAAGTGAATGACCATCATAATTTTTATCACACAGTTGACTAATGGATTGCAGGTTATGTTCTAAGCCTTTAACATAAGCAACATCTCTAAATATGAAAGAACTTGTACCAAGGGTTCCATAACCTTTAGTTATACCTGCCTTTCCTCCTCCAAATATGACAAGAGGCCCTTGTTCTTTCATATGTTAGAGCATGTATCATAAGTGAATGACACATCATAATTTTTATCACATAGTTGACTAATGGATTGCAGGTTATGTTCTAAGCCTTTAACATAAGCAACATCTCTAAATATGAAAGAACCTGTACCAAGGGTTTCATAACCTTTAGTTATACCTGCCTTTCCTCCTCCAAATATGACAAGAGGCCCTTGTTCTTTCATATGTTAGAGCATGTATCATAAGTGAATGACACATCATAATTTTTATCACATAGTTGACTAATGGATTGCAGGTTATGTTCTAAGCCTTTAACATAAGCAACATCTCTAAATATGAAAGAACCTGTACCAAGGGTTCCATAACCTTTAGTTATACCTGCCTTTCCTCCTCCAAATATGACAAGAGGCCCTTGTTCTTTCATATGTTAGGCCCTTAAGTCTTCAAGGATGGATTTGTTTCCTATCATGTGTTAGAGCATCCACTATCCAGGTACCATATGCCTTTTTGTTTTTTCCTGCATTGAAAACATATAGATCTTGTACATGGTACCCACTTATATGGGTCCTCATTTATTAGCCTTTGGAACCCACACTTGAAATATCTTCTTGTTAGCATTCCAGCATTCAAAGGACTTGTAGCCAATTTTGCCACAAGTCAGTAGACCTTTGTTCTTGTGCTTGTTAGTGATCTATTCCACTGTGTCTACTGTAGTTGGCATGAGTAGATGTGTCTCAAGTATGGTTTTCTCCAAGTTGTTCTGGAGATTCTGTTCCATGCTGAGTAGTTGGGTGCTTGTTGAGCTTCATAAGGTCTTTCACTGAATCCTCTTGTAAGATTCTTGATCTTCTGCATTTTATGATAGACTAATTCTGGTGTTCTGCTCTAACCCTTTCTGGTTTGAGCAATAGAGGTCTTACTTTACAGTAAAGATCTCTTTTGCAGACTATTCTTTCCTTTTGGTTCTTTCTATGCAGTGGAGTTTATGCTCTTTTGCACATTTGGTACTACAGAGCTTTTGCTCTTTTGTACACCTGTTGCAATAGAGGGATTACTCTTCTGCATGTTTAATGCAGTTGAGGTCTGCCTCTTCTCCACAATTTTTGCAGTAGTCTGCTTTGCTTCCTTGGTAAAGACTTTCTTGTCTGCATTGTCGTTCAACCAGTTATTGTATCCTAACCCAGTTTTATCGTGGGAGGATTGATGTGTGCTGAGTAATTTTTGTAGGAACAAAGTCTTGCCATTCCAAGCATCTACTTGCTTTTGAAGCTCAGTATTTCTCAAGGTAAGTGTTTCCACTATTGCATTGAGAAGTTTCACTTTTTCATTTGCTTCATTTAGTCGATCTTGAGCATAGATTAGAGTATTGTTAGTCTCTTCATCTGTTGAATTGCATTTCTCTTTGAGGATCGCAATTTTTCTTAAGATTTTCTTTATTTTCCTTTAAAAAGGAAATAAAGTTCTCAGAGGTTTCTTGAAAGGCTTCCTTCAATTCCTCTATGGTGGCATCTGAGTCAGAAAGATCAAATACCTATTTTTGTTCATCTTCTCTTGCCATGAGACACAGCTGAGCATTTGATATGATATCTTCATCATGAGAGTCTGTGTCACTCCGTGTCACTCCATGTCTTTGCTGCATAAGCCTTGCCTCTTTCCTTTCTTCCAGAGATGCCTTTGGGGTCCTTCTTGAACTTTGGTGGAGATGAATCTTGTGTAGGTCGTCTGTAGTTTGTAGCAAAGTGCCCTGGTCTGTCACAGTTGTAGTAGACTTCCTTTTCAGTATCCTTGGTTTTTGAAGGGAAGTTCTTTTTGAAAGTTCTTTTCTTGAATAGCTTCTTGAACTTCTTTCCCATCAATGCCAGTTCTTCAGATAGACCTTGTTTACTTGTAGAGAGATATCACTGGTTTCCTCCTCTGGCATGGACTTCAGAACTCTTTCCTGAGCTTTGAAGGCCAAGGTCTTCTTTCTTGCATCATTAATTTGCTTCTTTTGCTCATCTTCAAGATTGTAGATATACAATACACCATATAGTTGAGCCAAGAACATCTTTGTTAAATCTCTAGATTCTCCTATGGCTGTAGTCTTTGTGCTCCAGATTTCTCCAAGAGATGTCAAAAACTTTAGATTGACTTCCTTGGTTTCGAAAGTCTTTCCCAAGGTTTCAACCTAAAGGGGAGGGGGGGGGGGGGGAATAGGTTGTTTCAAAAATTTATTCAAACTTTTGATGCGGAGTACTAGTTCTTTGCACACCACTCTTCTTAGGTAGTCTGCAAATGACAATTGATGATCTACAGTATAGAATTCAAACTCTTTGAGTTTTATCTCTGTTTGGCTGTGATGATTTGTTTCTAACAGTTCTAAATATCAATGCAGTAAAGGCAATAAATAGACATAGTATTTATACTGATTCAGACACTAGATATCAAATGATAATCGAGAGCTTAGTCCAGTCTTCCCTTGGTGACGAGTGTAATCAACAACACTAATAGTTGTTCATCCAAAGTCCTCTCTATTTACTTGCATCTGGTGGCTTGAACCCATACATCTACAGCCGTCTTCTCACTGGCATCCAACCTAGACTGCAACTATCTACTTGACTTCTAGCCTAAACACACTGATAGGATTATGCAATCCCTCCAGTTGTATAGAAATTGATGTAACAAAACTCAAATGTATTAATTGTAATGTAGTTGAGTTGTTTAGGCTAGAAGTCAAGTAGGTAGTTGCAGTCTAGGTTAGATGCCAGCGTGTAGACGGTTGCAGATGCAAAGGCATAGTACAGACCACCAGATGCAGACTACTACAGAGGACTTTGGATGAATAACTATTGCATTGACAAGCAACAAAAGAACATGAAATCTTCACAATGAAGGACTGAGCTTGCAAACCAGGACCAACATGGCAAGGCATGAACTAAATCAGATCTAAGTGCAAACGATAGTTGCAGCAGAGACTAGGTGCAGACTAGGGCTGCAGTATGAGATGCAGACTAGGGCTGTGACAGAGACTGAGTGCAGACTAGAGTTTGCAGTAGACTGGATTACAGTAGAGATGGTTGCCGGAGTGGGGTCAGAGGTTTGAAGTCAGCCAAGTGAAGATTCAAGTTAAAGTAGCAACGGTATAAATTCTAGAGATAGTGAAGTGCCAGCGTTGGAAACGAGATGGTGGGAAACACTAGTGGAAAAGTGTCCCTCCAGGAACAGTGCGTTGTCTATAAAAGGTTCGTTCCTTGAGCCTATAAAAGGGAACCGGTGAAAGCTTACTTGAGTGCTGTTGAATGTGGATTGAAAAACAAAGAGTAAAAAGCAATCGAGCTGATTCAAAGATTACTCAAGAAAGCCAAGTCATGAAAATAGTTGAAGGTGTCACTAGTCTGCAGAAGAACAATTCTTGCAGCAGAGTCCAGGATCTGGAGTTGTGCAAAGATCTAGCTTCTTTGTCCTTTACACAAGTTAGACAACTTGTAAAAAGGAAGTTTCTTGTAAGCTCAAAACAAGAAGATAATAACACCTACCTCTTGGGTTGATTGTATTGGTCACCATGGGAAGACTGGACTAAGCTCTCGATTATCGTTTGATATCGAGTGTCTGAACCAGTATAAATACTGTGTCCATCTACTGCTTTTATTTCATTGATATTAGAATTACTTCTGAGAAATTATCACAGCCGAAAACGAGATAAAGACTCAAAGAGTCATAAATCTCAAGTGTAGACTAGACAACATCATTTGCAGACTGCCTGTGTAGTCTGCATACAATATCAGTCTGCAAAATATCATTATTCCGAGTAAAAAGACCTTAAAAGTCTTATACAACCTATTCACCCCCCCCCCCCCTCTCTAGGTTGAATAGGTAGTACAACGACCAACATCCCTCTGGACCAGAGAAGACTGAGACCTAGAAATGGTCGGAAGAAAAGCTCTCAATCAAATATATAAGTCCCTGGATTACAACATGTTTGAAATTATAGTCCATACCAAGACTACACATGAAGCAGGGGAGGCTCTACTGTTGAGAAATGAAGGAATAAATGAGATCAAGGAAAATAAGAAGGACATATTAATACAACAATACGAATTGATTTCAATGAGATCTGACGAGAACCTGACCACATTCTTTGAAAGATTCAACATTCTCATCAACAATTTCAAAACCTTAGGGAAGACTTTTGAATACAAGGAAGTCAACCTAAAGTTTGTGAGATCACTTGGGGAAATCTGAAATACCAAGACAATTGCTATAAGGGAATCCAGAGATCTAACAAAAATGACTCTAGCTCAACTGTATGGTATTCTGCATACCTACAATCTTGAAGTTGAGCAAAAGAAGCAAATTGATGACGTAAGAAGAAAGACACTGGCCTTCAAAGCTCAAGAAAGAATGTTGAAATCTATGGCAGAAGAGGAAAACAGTGACACCTCGCCTGCAAGCTTAGAGGATGCATCAGACGAACTGGCACTGATGGGAAGGAAGTTCAAAAATCCATTCAAAAAGAGAACCTTCAAAAAGAACTTTCCCTCAAAGACCAAAGATGCTGAAAAGGAAATTTGCTACAACTGTGGCAAAGCAGCACACTTTGCTGCTCAATGCAGACGACCAACTCAAGCCTCATCCGCACCAAAATTCAAAAAGGACCACAACCAAGCCACCCTTGAGAAGAAAGAAAGAGGCAAGGCATATGCAGCAAAGACATGGAGCGACACAGACTCTGATGATGAAGAAATTATGTCAAATGCTCAGCAATGCCTCATGGCAAAAGAAGAAGAGCAAAAGTAGGTATTTGATCTCTCTGACTCAGAAGCTACTGCAGAGGAATTGAAGGAAGCACTTCAAGAAACCTCTGAAAGCATTATTTCACTTCTAAAAGAAAATAAGGAAAATCTTAAGTAAATTGTAACTCTCAAGGAGAAATGCGATTCAAATGAAGAGACTAAAAATAGTCTAATCAATGCTCAAGATAATCTGAAGGAAGCAAATGAGAAAGTTAAGCTTCTCAATGCAGTAGTGAAAACACTTACTATGAGAAACACTGAGCTTCAGAAGCAGGTAGATTCCTGGAATGACAAGACCCTAGATCTATAAAAACTAATCAATGTAGGTCAATCTTCCCATGATAAAAGCGGGATAGGATACAATGATTGGTTGAATAATACTAAGGATAAAAAGGTCATTACTAAGGAAGATGAGCAGACCACTACAAAAGTCTTGCAGAAAAAGAATATCTCTACTACAACAGAAGTACAGACGAAGAAAGGCTATACTGCAGGATATGTGCAGAAGAGTCAACACTCTACTGCACAAACCATGCAGAGTAGAAATAACCCAGCTGTACCAATAATTCTGAGAAAAAACAATATTCTCAAGAGATCTACAATGCAAAGTAAGATCTCTATTGCTCAGTCTCAAAGGAACTGGAGCAGACTACCTGTATATATGTATGATAAAAAAAGAGTAAGAAACTCTCAAATGGAATTTAGAGAAGGACCCCATGGAGCTCAACATACACCTAACTACTCAGTATGGAATAACTCCTCGAAATCAACATGGAGAAAACCATATTCGAGACACACATGCTCATGTCAAGAGCAGCAAACCAAGTGGAGTAGACCACTGAGAAGCATAAGACCAAGGGTCTACTGCTATATCTGTGGCAAACTTGGCCACAAATCGTTTAAATGCTGGAGCTCACACAAGAAGATAATTCAAGTGTGGATTCCAAAAGCTAACCAATAAGGAACTAAGTTAGTGGGTACCAAGTACAAGCTCTATATGTTTTAATTGCAGGAAAGACAAAAGGGTATATGGTACCTGGACAGTGGATGCTCAGGACACATGAAAGGAGATAAATCCAACCTTGAAGATTTTAGAAAAGAACAAGGACCTCTTGTCATATTTGGAGGAGGAAAAGCAGGTACAACTAAAGGTTATGGGACCCTTGGTACAGGTTCTTTGGAGATGTTGCTTATGTCAAAGGCTTAGAACATAACCTACTATCTATGAGTCAGTTGCTTGATATGAACTATGAGGTGTCATTTACTCATGATACATGTCAAGTGAAAGATAAGGTCACACAAGAAGTCAAGTTATTAGGAACTAGAAAAGGAAACATATATGCAGTAGATTTTGACTCTTCACAATCAGAACAAATCATTTGTTTTTACACCAAAGAAGCTGAAGATACAAATTGGGTATGGCACAAAAGATTAGCTCATCTTAACTTCAAAACCATAGCTAGATTATCCTCAGAAAACCTAGTAAGAGGACTCCCACAAATAAAATTTAAAAAGGATAAGTTATGTAGACCATGTCAGGAAGGAACGCAGACTAGGACAAGCTTTAAACCTTTAAACTCTTCAGAATCAACTAGGATTCTTGAACTACTACATATGGATCTCTTTGGTCCGGTAGAGATGGAAAGCTTAAGCAGAAAAAGATATACTCTAGTTATAATGGATGATTACTCCAGATATACTTGGGTAATATTCTTACATAAAAAGAATGAAACATGTAGTCAACTAACAACATTCCTTAGACAAGTTCAAAATGAAAAAGGAATAGAACTAATCACAATTAAAAGTGATCATGGTACTGAGTTTGACATGACAGAAATAGATTCCTACTACAATGACCATGGAATTAAACATAACTTCTCAGCACCTAGAACACCCCAACAAAATGGCGTGGCTGAGAGAAAGAATAAGACACTCATAGAAGCGACAAGAACAATGCTTGCTGATGCAAACCTATCCAAAGGCTTCTAAGCAGAAGCAGTAAACACAGCTTGCTACATTCAAAACAGATGCACAATTCACAAGCTTTATAAGAAAACACCATATGAATTATGGAAAGGAAAAACACCAAGTGTTAAATATTTTCATGTCTTTGGAAGCATACACAACAATGATAAAAACTACCTACAGAAATTTGATCCAAAGATAGAAGAGGCAACCTTCTTAGGATACTCAACAAAGAGCAAAGCATTTAGAGTATATAATAAAAGAACACAGACTATTGAAGAGTTAGTTCATGTGTCATTTGATGAAAAAGAAATGTTATTAAGAAATGCAAATGTATTTTATAAGGAATGTGTATGCAATGAACAGGCTACAGAAGAGGTCATTAATTCTGCAGACGAGGGAGAGTCGTCTGCACATAGTGACATTGTAGCAGAGGCAAAAGAACAACCTCAAGAACAATCAGAATCAAATGAATAAGACAAAGGAAGATGGATTAGGGCACGCACACAAGATGACATTATAGGAGATAAAAATGCATCTGTGCAGAGTAGGAGAGCAACAAATGTAGAATGTCTATCTAGCTGTTTCATATCAGAAATAAAACCTAAGATAATAAATGAAGCACTAAATGATCCAAACTAGGTGGATGCAATGCAAGAAGAACTAAATAAGTTTGAAAGAAATGAGGTATGATATCTTACACCAAGACCTAAAAACTATCCAGTTGTAGGATGTAAATGGGTGTTTAGAAACAAATCTGATGAAAATGGAACAGTCATCAGGAATAAAGCTAGACTAGTTGCTAAAAGATATTCACATGAAGAAGGAATTGATTTTGATGAAACCTTTGCACCAGTAGCAAGGTTAGATGCAATAAGAATGTTCCTTGCCTATGTAGCATACCAAGGATTTAAAGTTCATCAAATGGATATAAAAAGTACATTCCTAAATGGAAAGCTGCAAGAGGAAGTTTATGTTGAACAACCTCCTGGCTTTGAAGATTATGAATATCCAGATCATGTATATCGGTTAGATAAGGCATTATATGGGTTAAAAAAAGCACCTAGGCATGGTATGAAACTCTCTCAACTTTTCTCTGTGAGAATAAATTTGAAAGAGGTAAGGTTGATACCACTTTGTTCTTAAAGAAACATAAGGAACACATATTGTTAGTACAAATCTATGTTGATGATATTATCTTTGGATGCACTAATGATAAGCTTTGTGAAATATTTGCAGAATTGATGAAATCAAAATTTCAAATGAGTTTAATGGGAGAACTTAAATACTTCCTAGGACTGCAAGTACAACAACTTAAAGGTGGAATCTTCATAAATCAATCCAAATGCTTAAAGAATATAATTAAGAAGTATGGATTAGATAGTGCAAGTCATATGAAAACCCCAATGAGCACTTCAATAAAGATAGAAAAAGATAAACTTGGAAAGAAAATAAATCAAACCATGTATAGAGGAATAATAGGATCATTATTATACCTTACTGCAAGTAGACAAGACATTCAATATGCAGTATGCGTATGTGCAAGATATCAATCAGATCCAAGGAATCCTACTACACTGCAGTAAAGAAAATCGTAAGATATCTCAAAGGCACTCCAAATCTTGGTATATGGTATCCCAGGGAATGAGATTTTACACTCATAGGCTATTCAGATGCAGATTTTGTAGTCTGTATAGTTGACAGGAAAAGCACAAGTGGATCATGTCAATTTATCGGAGCAAGAAAATATCATGGTTCAGCAAAAAGCAGACTACCGTATCTACATCTCCTGTAGAGGGTGAATACATTGCTGTTGGAAGCTATGCTGCACAGATACTGTGGATGAGGTCACAACTTGCAGACTACGGTTTAGTATTCTCTAAAACCTCTATATGTTGTGATAATACGTCTGCAATGGCTATTTCAAAAAATCCAGTGTTTCATTCAAGGACCAAGCACATTGATGTCAGATATCATTTTATGAGGGATCATGTGCAAAAGGGTCATATTAAATTGGAATATATTCCAAAAGAAAAACAAGTTGTAGACATTTTTACAAAACCCCTTCATGAAAACAAGTTCCTTCAATTTCGTGGAGAATTGGGTATACTTGATTTAAAATAATAAGACTCACCAAAAATTGATTTATTGCTCTACTGCAGGTGTAGAATGCAGACTAACATCACTCAAAAAAATGCAGACTAGGGACATTACTCTATTGCACTACTAATTAGTCAATAAGGGAGTGCAGAATAGAATCAATAGCACTCTACTACATCCATTTTAGGAAACTAAATCAGTTTTTAAGAACGTTAAATAACAACTTTCCAAAAATAATGCATAACGGTCAATTAATGACCGTTACTACACAACGGCTAGAAAAAGCACTAACAACGGTCAAATTTTCTAAACAAGTAAAAAACCATGATGTTCAATTAGAAGAACACTTTTCTCTCTGATTACTCTTTCTCTCTCTCTCTCTCTCTATCAAACAATCAAACTCTCTCCCTCTAAAGTGCTCTACTGCACCATATCGGAAACCCTAATTCTTGAATACTTGGATCAAAGCTTTGAAACATCACAATTTCTTCAAAATCACCTTGAAAATGGCCAACACTCCTTTAAGCTCATCAAAGAGAAGCCAAAAATCCTCAGAATCTCAGAGGAATCCTACGAAAAGGATTGAACTTCAAACAGGAGTCGTGTTTGATTTCAATTCAATTCGCGACGAACAAGAAGAGGTCAAAGACATAATTGACCTAATTGAAGAAGCTGGACTAAAGTCCCTATATGAGCGAACAAGCCCGATATACGATGATGAAGTTATGGACTTCGTCAAGAAGGGGCAAGTTGCAGACCCCCTGCAGCAAATCACTTACACCTCTACTGTAAGAGGTGTGACCATCCAAGTAACACCTGATGACCTTGTACACTGTTTCAATCTGCCAAATGAAGAATCCAGAATCATTCCAAAGGAAGTTGTCCAGCTTGGAAGGCAAGCAATGGTTAGCCAAGACAAATGGAATGAGGGGACAAGAACAATGAAGAGATTCTTGTCAAAAGAACATAAACTACTCGCAGATATTGTAAAGAAAGCAATTCTCTCAAGGGAATTCAGCAAGGACCAAATAACTACCGAACAACTGGAGATAATGTGTGCAATTTGTACAAAGACAAGAGTAAACTGGGTGAGCTTACTCATGTATCAGATTGCAAGATCAGTGAGGGCCAGAGTACCGCTGTTTGGAAGAATAATAAGCATCATTCTTAAACAGAAATTGAAGCTCTCAGAGAAGGAAGGAAGGCCATGGAATCAATCCAAGCAAATCAACGTTAAAAAGATTGGAAATGCTCCACCAGGACTCACAAAGAAGCCTACAGAACAGCCACAGAAGCCTGTTGAATTGCAGACGAGAAGGAAGGCCAAGCAGCAGACCAGTGGCGAAGTGCAGGCGAGGACAGTACAAGCTCGTTCTATAAAGAAACCAATCGAAAAAGATTCTATCCAAACAGAAGATGAAGAAGCCAATAACGACAAAGAAGAAATTCAGAGTACAAACCTATGACGAGGAAACAGAATCTGACCGCCCTGCAGCAGAGTCAACTGCTTTGGTGGAAGTAGAAGTTCATTCTGTAGCCATGCAGAGTATGGAAATCACTCATCAGTCTGTAATAGTACAGACTGGACAAATCTTTGAGCCATCCTCTTCTAACTTTTGAAAACCGAAGTAGATGAAAATCTCAAAAATCTGATCTTGGAGGCATAAGTCAGCTTCCAGGAAGCAAGAGAAGGGCCTCAAGCTGAATTCAGACAGAAGCTTGCTACAGAAAGCTACACCGAAAAGGAGATCAAGGCCATTGAAGCTAAGATGTCCACACTGCAAACAGAACCAGTTTCACATACCTCTGTTGCATCAACTCTTTCAATTCATCCCCTGGCAACAAAGCCCCCAACAACAACAGCTCAAGAAAAACCCTCTCCTGAGAAGGTTATTGAATCCGTACTGCGGACAATCAAGGCAGTAGAAGCAAGTCTAATGCAACAGAAGGCCATAGATACTCAACTCCTCGTAGAAAGGACTCAAGGAAAGTTGAAGTAGAAGGTCCAAGCCGACAAATTAATCCAGGAATTTGTATCACAACATAATCTGTGAGTCAAACAGCCCAGAAAAACTCCAACATTAACACCAGCACTACCACCACCAGCATCAACAAGTATAACAAGGAGAATCACTAGGTCTACAAGACCAAAGTTGGTTTCTCAAGGACCCAAAACTCTATACCAGATCAATCCAGACCAATCATAGACATTGATTGGTGATATAACTGGAATGATAGAGCAGGAGATTCATCAACTAGTTGAACTCCAAAAGAAGGAGGTGAGTCGAGCAACAAGACCTAAGGAACCTCATTTCTTTATCAATGGAGCTCTTGAATTCAAGGACTCCACATTGAAGACCAAACGAATCAGACATGCTCTTCTTATGCATGTTGAGTTTGTCAACTCTCCAGAGATTGAAGCTGAACTCAAACACATCCTTGAAAAACATATCAAGGCTGCCACTAAGGAGGTCAATGAATATCTCTCTCTACTTGATCTGAGAGAACATCAACCAGAAGGAGATAATGGCAATGATGATAATGGGGTGACCATCCTCAACCAGATCTTCATGATGATGAAGATGCCATTATCAATCAAGTTGCTGCCGAAGGAGTGCCCAAGTAATCAACTATAGATGAGCAACCTACAGCCAAGAAGGTTGCAGACGAGACATTGGAAGTTGCAGACGAGCCCATGGAGGAACAAGCAGACGAGCCAGCTGCTGCAGAAGGAACTTCTCCTCCCATTGTTGTTCAAGAAGCACAAGTAGCAGCACTGCACTTCAAGAGCACATGCGAATCAATGACATCAAGTTTGGTCCCCTTGAAATCAAGCTGCAAGTCGTCCGGCGAAATATTTTCTCTGAACTCAAAGGCTTCAGGCTTGCTCTTGAAAACCTCAACTCCACCCTCAATGCTAACAAAAAGGGCGAGAAAACATCTGAAGAGGTCCAAGCCTGCAGTCGAGCAACAACAGAATACCTCTGAAGCAAAAAGGAAGAGCTAAGAGGAACAAGGAAGGGACCCCAAGAGACATAGGAAACATGAGGAGGAAAGACACAGAAAAAACAAAAGAGAATCTAAGGAAGAAAGGCGATATCAGCGTAGAAGAGGGAAAGAACATCAAAGGTGAGACCTTTTGATGCTCTTATTTTTGTTTTGTTACTATATGAATTCTCTTGTCATGAACAATTTAATTTAGTTGAAATTAATTTCAACAAATTGTACAAAATCTGTATGAAACAAGTAAACTTGTTGTTTTACATAGAAGTTTTTGTTAGCATCAATTTAGGGGGAGATTGATAGGAATGTGCAATCCCTCCAGTTGTATAGAAATTGATGTAACAAAACTCAAATGTATTAATTGTAATGTAGTTGAGTTATTTAGGCTAGAAGTCAAGTAGGTAGTTACAGTCTAGGTTAGATGCCAGCGTGTAGACGGTTGCAGATACAAAGGCATAGTGCAGACCACTAGATGCATACTACTACAAAGGACTTTGGATGAACAACTATTGCATTGACAAGCAACAAAAGAACATGAAATCTTCATAATGAAGGACTGAGCTTGCAAACAAGGACCAACATGGCAAGGCATGAACTAAATCAGATCTAAGTGCAGACGATAGTTGCAGCAGAGACTAAGTGAAGGCTAGGGCTGCAGTATGGGATGTAGACTAGGGCTGTGACAGAGACTAGAGGTTGCAGCAAACTGGATTTAAGTAGAGATGGTTTTCGGGATGGGGTCAGAGGTTTGAAGTCAGCCAAGTGAAGATTCAAGTTAAAATAGCAACGGCACAAATTCTAGAGATAGTGAACTGCCAGCGTTAGATACGAGATGTTGGCAAACACTAGTGGAAAAGTGTCCCTTCAGGAACAGTGCGTTGTCTATAAAAGGTTCGTTCCTTGATCCTATAAAAGGGAACCGGTGAAAGCTTACTTGAGTGCTGTCGAATGTGGATTGAAAAACAAAGAGTGAAAAGCAATCGAGCTCATTCAAAGATTACTCAAGAAAGCCAAGTCGTTAAAACAGTTGAAGGTATCACTAGTCTGCAGAAGAACAATTCTTGCAGCAGAGTCCAGGATCTGGAGTTGTGTAAAGATCTAGGTTCTTTTTCCTTGACACAAGTTAGACAAGTTGTAAAACGGAAGTTTCTTGTAAGCTCAAAACAAAAAGATAGTGACACCTACCTCTTGGGTTGACTACATTGGTCACCAAGGGAAGACTGGATTAAGATCTCGATTATCGTTTGATATCGAGTGTCTGAACTAGTATAAATACTGTGTCCATCTACTACTTTCATTTCATTGATATTAGAATTACTTTTGAGAAATTATCACGGTCGAAAATGAGATAAAGACTCAAAGAGTCATAAATCTCAAGTGTAGACTAGACAACATCATTTGCAGACTACTTGAGTAGTCTGCATACAATATCAGTTTGCACAATATCATTATTCCGAGTAAAAAGACCTTTAAAGTCTTATATAACCTATTCACCCCCCCCCTCTAGGTTGAAACTCGAACCCTATACACACTAAATACATTATAACTAATAAATCTCAGTTTTGTTATATTAATTTCTATACAAAAGAAGGGATTGCACATTTCTATCAAAGACTTTTACAGAGAACTGCTTTGCCTCTTTCTTACTGGTTGTGAGATTAGTGTTCACTTTTGGGTATGTAAAATCATTCAACCTGACCTTGTATCCTAATCTTGATCGATCATGTGAGGATTGACCCATGTTTAGCATTTTTTGCAATCTAGGGTCTTTCCATTCCATGGGTCTACATGAGCTTGTAGCTCAGCCTTTCTTTTGGTGAGTGTTTCCACTACTGTATTGAGAAACTTTATTTTCTCATTGGATTTGTTCTGCTTATTTGGAGTCACTACCAGGTCATTTGTTATAATATCAATCTCTTCATATGGCATATTGCAATTCTGGCTGAGATTTGTAATTAGTTCGAGATTGTCTTTATTTTCCTTTGAAGGGGAAATAAAGTTCTCACAGGTTTCTTGAAGAGGCTCTTTTAATTCTTCTGGAGAGGCATCTGAATTAGAGAGATCAAATACCTGTCTTCATTCCTTGCATTTGAGATTGTTTTTTCAACATCTAAATCTATATCACTCCACGTTTTAGTAGCATAGGGATTCTATAAGGTCCAAGATATAACTTAGAGGGGGAGGGGGGAGGTGAATAGGTTAATTCGAGTTTTAATAATTTTATGCAGCGGATTATAATTTTGTAGACCACTGTTCTATGTAGACTATACAACTAACAGTTCAAGGCTACTACAGAGACTAATTCTTGGAATTTATCTCTGTTTGGTTGTGAAGGTTGATTTCTAACAGTTCTAAATATCAACAATGAAAGCAAGTAACGAGACACAGTATTTGTACTGGATCAGACACTTTTTATCAAATGATAAACAAGAGCTTAGTCTAGTTTTCCCTTGGTGACCAATGTACTCAAACCAAGAGGTGAGTGTCACTATCTTCTTATTTGTAGCTTACAAGACAACTTCTTTTTACAAGCTTGACAACTTGCAGAAAAGATAAAGAACCACGATCTTCACACAGATTCAGCAATCTGAACTCTACTGCAATGGGTGTTCTTCTGCAGACTAGCTATCCATTCTTTACTGTGTTTCACGATTCAGTTCTCTTGAGTAATCTTTGAATGTTCATTGTTTTGCACACTTGCCTTTCAATCCCTATTCAATAACCTTAGTCAAAGAGCTTCGCCGGTTTCCTTTTATAGGGTGAGGAAACGATCCTAAGAGCATTGCACTATTTCTGACATGACACTTGGCCACTCGTGTCCCCCACCATCTTGTTTCTGATGTTGGCAGTCCACTATCTCTAGAATTTGTGTCGTTGTTTCTTTAACTTAAATCTTTGTTTGACTGACTCCAGACCTCTGACCCCACCATCAACAACCATCTTTGCATCACCCAGTCTGCTACACTTTAGTTTGCATACTGTACTGCGAGACCTCGTCTGCACCATTGCCTATTGCAGCCTCGGTTGCACACAGATCTGTTGCACATTGATGCATTCTGTGTTGGTCCCAGTCTGCAAGCTCAGTTCCTAGATCCTGAAGACTTTGAGGTTCTTTTGTTGTTTATCAATGTCTTAGTTGTTTATCCAAAGTCCTTTGTAGTAGTCTACAAGTGGTATCTCATCTGATCTTCATCATCTACTGACGTTTGCTCTCCAGCATCCAACCTAGACTGCAACTACCTACTTGACTTCTAGCCTAAACAACCTAACTACATTATGATTTATACATCTCGGATTTACTACAACAATTTCTATACAATTGGAGGGATTGCACATTCCTATCAATCTCCTCCTAAATTGATGCTAACAAAATCTCCTACGTAAAACAACAAGTTTACAACTTTTCTAATTGAGAAAATTACATTGTATTTCATTTTACAAACCAAAAACATAATGAAAGAAAAAGAAAGATGAGTAAAGATAATTTTACTTACCTTTGGTGCTCCTTTCCTTTGCTGCGCTTGTGCCTATTTTCTTCCTCTGATTCTTTTCTGCGCTTTCGAGATCTTTCTTCTAACTCTGTGTTGTCTGCGTTCATCATGAGATTGTTCTCCATGATGTCTGTGTCTTTTAGCAGACCTTTCCCTTTCAGAGGAATGTCTTCTCTTGGTTGCAGAAAACTTCTCCCTTTAGTCTCAGCTGGGGTCTTCTGCTGCTGCTCTACTATAGGAGTCCTTTTTTGGTTCCTCTGCTACGTGATTCTCCCCATTTTTGTTTGTATTTAAGGTGGAGGTAAGAGATTCAATGGCAGTCCGCACAGCTTGAAGTTCAGAGAAGATATTCTTCTGAACTACTTCCAATTTGGTTTCTAGGAGTTCAAACTTGGTGTCATTGATGCGTATGGTTTCATCAAGTTGTTGTTGATTGGTTTGCAGTTCCTTGTGTAGTTTCCTGAGATCTGATTTATGTTAGCCTTGGAATTTGTTGAGATAAGATCTGTATTGTTGAAGGTTGAGGGCATTGGCTCTTTGTATTTGGTGTATGATCCATGCTGTGAGTTGGTCAAGGGATGTTCGAAGATTCTCAAAGCCTTGAGTTCTGATTTCCCTTTCATGTTTAAACTCTTCTGTTGTCGGCTGTAGGGTATCAAGCAACTCATGGAGTGCTTCTTTGTTCCACTCACGTATGTTATATAGTTCTTGATCTTGTTGAGTTGTGGAGTCTGATTTGGGCTTCGCTGTTAAATGGGTTTTTTTTTGCCCAAGTTGGGTAGAATGGAACTTGCTGGATCGGCAAGCTCTCGGCGTTGTCAGATTGACGCTGGCGAAGAACGTTGCGTACAACATCGTGAACGAGAAGACAACGTATGGTTTGATATAGGCGCTATCAAACATGTACGAGAAGCCATCTGCATCAAACAAGGTATTTCTGATTCGTCAACTGGTTAATACGAAGATGCGAGAGGGTGCGTGTGTTACAGATCATGTGAATGAGTTCAACTCTATACTGTCAAGATTGACGTCAGTACAAGTTGTCTTTGATGATGAAATACAAGCACTATTGTTGTTATCTTCGTTGCCTGATAGTTGGTCAGGAACGGTGACTGCAGTAGCCAGCACGTCGGGAACTCTGGAGAAACTGCAGGTTCTCTGTTGAGTACAGATAGCAGAGGTAGAAAATCTGAGAAAGAGCAGAGTTCAGGACGTGGCAGGTCGAAGTCCAAGAAGCGAGGACAGTCCAAACCTCGCAAGGATACAATTTGCTGGTCAGAAGAAGGGGCATTTCAAAAAGCAGTGCACAGCTCCGAAGGAAAT
>LIEC01001466.1:0-35620 GCA_001925005.1 Drosera capensis | reverse complement strand
TTTTATGGTAGTTCATTATATACTTCAGGCTTTGAAATTCTTTGCCAACCTCAATTTAGTTCCTAGTTGTAACACTAGGAGTATTTATCATTCCATGGTCCCTTCCCATCTAAGCCAAGATACAGCTTTTCTTATTTGCATTATTTTGAAGTGAAAATACTACCATAATCTCGAACTCAGCTCATGCTTGTCTCCTCTTCTTCGAACGTTTATGTTTGATCTCGATTAGACATTCGTACCATACTCGCATTACATTCATAAGTTAGTTCATTCTCAAACTTTTGTGTTTGTTAACTCTGATGTGCGGCATGTGCCTCATAACTTAGCAAGTATAGTACTAACATTTACTCCCAATGACTCCCTCCGTTGCATAAACTTTACAACATATATGTATTTTTTATTATTCTATATGTATGAATATAAATCTCATTGTTATATCAATTTACGTCTGATCGTTCCACAATATACATTAGGTTGAAATACGTAACTTACAAAATCATTATTGTTTCATGATAAATTTTTAAAAACTATGTTTCATCGTCGTTACAAAGTAATATAGGATGGAGGGAGTACAAAATATCATATACGTGATATTTTGCGGGCCTATTATGTACAACCAATATGTACAAGAATGTTCATCAAATAATACATCATTAAAACTATGTGTTACAAAATCATTAATGTTTCATGATAAATTTATAAAAACTATATTTCATGGTCGTTTGAGGGTTCCCTTGTTTGCAAAGTTTCTAATTCCATGTTTGTAGTAGAGACTAGAATCAAAGCAGTCGTTGTTGCTTGTGTCTCAGCTGCAGTGCTGCTGGTGATGATAGTAAGTACAATAAAGGTAATGATAGGTTGTACGGTTTGCAAACATTATAAAGTTTATAGGACGGAGGAATACAAAATATCATATACGCGACATTTTGTAGGCCTATTATGTAGAACCAATATGTACAAGAATGTTAATCAAATAATACATCATTAAACAATGTAATATACGATCGAGTTCACAAATGTCATATGATCCAAAACGTAACAACATGATTGTAGGAGGAGTATAATATCATATCCGAGGTTAATTTTCTTGTATTGTCCACTCCATCTAAGGTACATTATTCTTTATATTTACTTCCCATGTTCTCTAAAAATTCTGTTGTGCTAAAAATCATTTAAAGGTCATCGATACGTTGTGCGGTCACTTGCGCCCATTGATTAGGGCCAGCTCTTTCTTTTGAGCTTTATTAAGTACCAGGCTATTGAGCCCATTGATTTCATGGCCCAGAAATTCCAGATAAAGAATGGGCCGTGGCCCGCTTGGCTGCTTGGCATGCTCGGCCCGTCGTTTGCATCCCCCAATTCATCATAGTACAGGCCAGAGCCTTGTATGTGAATTGGAGGCGGGCGTCCGAAGTTGGGCTCATGCTGGGCTGTAGCCTGATAAAAAAACGACGTAAGTAGAATAAGGGTTGGGTGGGTTTGTTTATAAATATCCGCTCGGTAAATTTGTGGGCAGGTATAAACAAGTTTATTTATGATTATATATTGTTGGATTTAAAAAAAAAATAATTAATATTAAAAAATTATGTTTATATTAATTTATAAGAGAGAAAATAATTTTAATCTTAATTATTTATTTTCAAATCTAAGGATCTAACAACTAAACTTAAGGAGGGAAAAGAAAAACTACTCAATTCCTTTTAATGGGAAATTCCTCTATGATACATACTTTATAAAATAATTCTAATTTGCTACAATCCAGTAAAATATTTATTATTTCATAAAGTTTCCATTTTTCTCAACCAAACACACGGTTTTTACCTTAACTCTCTCCCTTTTTATTTATTTTTTCCGCTAAATGTATGTGTTTCTGTAGATTTTTCATTCAAAATCGATGACAAAAACCATGATCAATAATGAAATTTGTTCGACATCGCCATCAATTTTTTTAGTGTTCCAATCCATTTTTTAGACTTCAGTGACGTCAATTTAATCAAAGTCGTCTTTTTTAATTGGTCAACTGAGGAGAAATTGATTTTGAAATAATATTAGATATATATTTTTGGATATACATATTTCGACTTGTTAATGATAATTCAAATTTTTTTAATAAAATTTATCTCTAGATATGATATCAAAACAGATCGTACTATTTGATCACTAGTTTAATCTTTACTAGTTTCGACACACAGTTTGTCTTAAAATTATCAAATCTTTTGATTATACTCTAGTATATGGCCTATTTGATGATTTGAGTAATTTCATATTTTGATATGATAGTTATAATATCTTAACAAATTTTGGAAAATATAAATATTTCTAATCGTCTGTTGTATTATTGGGTTGTAATTATTTTTATAAGATATTTTGGGTTAAGATTTACGTAAAAGGATTGATTGACTTGAAAATATTTAAATCCTCAATAACCCGTTAAGTACTTCCGTAAATATCTCAACAACCTGCCTATATATATACTGGTCTCAATCCACATTGGTTTCACTTCGAACTTGAAAATCCAAAGGAGAGACAGAGAAAAAGAGCAAGTGTTTCTCGTCTTCGTTTTCGTTTTCGTATAGCATAATCCACAGAATAATCGACCCCAACAAGATCCGACTTTTTCGACAATCCCTGTCCCTCGCCTTCGCTGCAGTCGACAAGGTAGGATTTGCCCCTGCTACCCTTCTCCGTCGACCTCGATGCATTGGACGACCGTCTCCGTCCCTCTCCGGCTAGCACCCAGCCTCGTCCGCGATTCCTCGCCCTCATCAATACTTCCCATTGATAGAAACAACCATGAAACAGTCGGAATTGGACCAACGATAGCCGGCGACGACTTCGCGTGACGATGCATACCCCGCCTGCTTCTTGACCCTACTTCCCTTGCTTTGTCCAATCTCGTCTGTAGAATATTATAGATTATAATAAAGATTCTTGAATACTGTTTTTTCTTGATGTGTGATATCCTGTATTGATTGTATATTAATTTTGCAACGAATTATTAATCTTGAAAAACTTCAGAAAACGTTATAAAAATACCTCACCCCCATGATTTATGAAGAATTATTTCAAGTTAACCTCGAGTATAATTAAATGTGACGTTAAATGAAATTACGACAGTCATCTATTGTACATGAAATTAATGTAATTAATTTCATCTTATATGTCTGAGAATCCTAAAATCCTGAATATGAAGCAATTTCTATAATTATCAATTATTGGGAGGGTCACAGTTGCCTCATTAGTTAGGGATAATGTAATCAACCCTTTTGTGTGCACGCAGCAGCATTAAGTGATGACCGTGTTTGGTTAAAATTAGCTAAACACGACAATCCCTATCCTTTCCACATCAAATTCAGCCACCCCGAAGTCGCCCTCACCTTCGCGTCAGTCGACAAGGTAGGATTTGTCCCCGTCGCCCTTCGCCGTCGATCTTGATGCATTGGACGACCGTCTCCGTCCCTCTTAGCTTCGTCAGCAATGCCCCACCCTCGTTGATGCTTCCCGACGTTGGAAACAACCAAGAAATCGTCGGAATTGGACCATCGAAAGTCGGTGACGACTTCGCACGACGATGCACACCCCGCCTGCTCCTTGACCCTACTTCCTTTGCCGTGTTTAGCTCCGACGGAGCAAGTCCTAACCACCGCCAGTGGGTTTTCGGCCTGTGTCAACGTCCTCCTCCCTTGCCCCGCCTGAAATTTCCGAGCCCGACCCTTGTTTGTGTTCGATGGAGAAGGGAAAAGGGGATTTATCTCCTGTGAACACACATTCGACGCTGTGTACACTTATGTATACATAATATATTATTTTTAACACTTAAATATGTTACGAGAGTATTTATGTTATTAATTTTTATTGTAGATACGAACGTTATGCAAGAGTAGGATTAAGCTTTGGATTATTTGAAGAATTTTCTTATTTTTTTAAAAATGATAAGGTAACACACATCGTTATCCTAAATTAAATATTTATGTGTGCGTGACTGTTTGATCACATATTTGCATGTCAAATAAAAGAACAAAATTCTGATAGTTCTGATTGCCTTGAATGTTAAATTTGCATGCCTAAAAAAATTAACGATTCAACCTGTAAAATATTATAGATTATAATAACTATTTTTAATGGGTATTAAAACGTAAGTAAAACTTCACTTATATATATTTGTGTAATTTGTATTTGTAATTATAATGATGTGATTTAAATATACATAAAATTATTAGTACTTATTAATACCAGTGAAATTAAGGGTCTTGGATCCTTTAGGCCGGACACAAAACCCTCCTGTCCAAGAAAATACATTTAATATTCCATTTTGATTTAATTTACTTATGAAATTTATTATTTGAAATTATTTCAAATTTCACAATTATATATAAAATACATTATTATAATATTTTGTTGTTCGTAACGGAACGAAAACTATGTACATTTCACCGTATCAAAGTTGTGTCTTTGTTTCAGTCGCACACACTCTCTTTGTGAAAGGAAGGTAATTGGAAAAAAAATATCCAATACAAATTTTATCAATGTTTTAATAACAGTTTTGATTTTTACAATTGATATGCACGAAACTAGAGTACACACATATGTTATATTATTCAAAGATTTATTCTTTACAGTTCACGGATGTCGATGATACTAAAATGTAATTACTATCTCCGTTTTAATTTAATTATAACGGTTTAATCTAAAATGAGATTTTATATGTATGTTGAATTTGTATGATATTTGATAAAGAAAAAATATTTTCTTATAAATAATGGGATGTAAGTAGGATTTAGAAGAGAGAATAAGAGAACAGGAGAAAGGAGGTGATGAGATAGTTTGATTATATTGATATAAATTCAAGACCAAATAAGAAAAAAATAAAAGTATAATATTTGAAATTAATAAAAAACAAAAATATTATAATTAAATTAGGACGAACGAAATGAATTTTTTCCCGGGACATAAACCCTAACTACGTTTTCATTTACCCAAACATCGACGCGACGTCGTTGATCCGCCAACCTTCAACGACGGAGCCCATGATGATACCCTCGAGGACACGATTACGGTCATTACCGGCTTCACCATTATCGAAGTCGGCGGATTCACGATAACTTCATCGACTGGTAGCATCCCAAAATCCAATCATCGCTTTAATCAATGATTTCGAGTACGTCGAAGTGGAAGCTAACGAGATGCTCCGATGACAACGCCGACGTCCCCTGAAGTATTCGTTTTCGTTGTTTGGTCGTTTTTTTTTTTTTTGGAATGCATAATGCATAAATTGATTCCTTCTTTTCGCTTTTGGCTTGGAAGATCTTCTGATTTTTTGTTTGTTTTGTGTGTGGACATCGTTCGGAGAGGTTGTTTCGTTTTTTAAAAAAGGAAATCTCGAAAGATTTCCCTTTGTGAACCGAATACCCCGCAAACCCGGAGGACCCTTTAAACCAGCTTTCGCTGACGGGCTCACCACCACAAAGTAGTTCGACACTCAGCGGGTTTAGATCCCCTGACTTCTCCTCACATTGGAGGAGTTAGGCTGAGTCGCTTACCATGTGGGGTGGGATGATCCCCCGGAGAGGTTGTTTCGTTCATAGTTTCAGGGTATAAGAATATACGCTCAGGAAAGGCTACCTAAATTTATTCAAGTGCATGTATTTAAAAACAATTTTGATGTCGTATGAGTTCTGGATGATTATGTGATAACTTTTTAAGATCGATGGATGAGAGAAAGAGTATTAAAAGTAACTGCCCAAAAAATAACTATTCGGGTTTTTGAACATTACTTGAAGAAAAAACTAATCAGTTTCTTCAAGATTCTGCTGACAAGTGGAGCATTTTACTAATACAATACCTGGTTTTTAAGAACTCAGCATATCCATGAGGCGCTCTGTTTTCTTAAACTTCCTCAAATCACATCTTTTAGACACAATTCTTACCCGAATAGCTTTCTGTTATTAAAGCGTTCACCACTTTTCATCCGTTAACTTCATACTACTTCATGAACTTGATCCTGACGTGTGGTTTTCATAGTATGGTGTTTTTCTCTTTAGGCTTTCATATGATGTTAACCTTTGCGTTATGAGATTGTCTTATCACTCAAAATCCCATACATTATTTGACACCGCTATGACATAACCATACCAAAGTCGTCATATATTTAGGCACCATATTCCCAAGGCTATGGCATAAAATTGAAACCTTCTTGATAAGTTTTTATCTGGCTATATTTGAACAAGTATCTTAGTATTACTTAACAATCCTCGTGGGATAAAATTATGATCAATTCCTATAAAATCTCTCTCCGAAGCAAGACAAGCTACTGATCCATTCGTTTGTGAAATTCCATAATCCACATGTTGCACACTTTACAAACCAGTGTGACATCTTTGAATCCAGCAGCAATCGCCAGTGCGATGAACTCTTTTTCAGTCCTTTCTTTCCCTCCTGGATTCTGGGTAAGCATGATCATATCCAACAGACCAATTTGCATCGCACCAGCGGTTGTAAAAACAGTAACATATGATTGTTTATGCTACAGCGTGGCCTTGTCAAATGTTGTAGAGGTAGCAAAGTTGACACTAGGGCGAAAGGCCGGCCGATGATGGTTACAGCATATATATGAAACGATAGTCACGTGCTGGGGATTCTTTTTTTTGTATGACGACGAAAAAAAAGGGCAAATAACAGAGGACTAAAGAGAATGCAAGTAACAGTGTATCAAAACAGTCTCTTAAGTAACGCAATTCAAATGAATCCGGTCCAAGATAATGGTGTTGTTACTACCATTAGTAATATGGTTGTATGGATCCACTTAAATAGTCTGATATTATTATCTATACCAATAAGGTGCACTTTTTTTTTCGGTAGCCCATCACTTTAGAACTCCACAGTTAAGCGTGCTTGACGTGGAATAATGCTGGGATGGGTGACCTCTTGAGATGTTTCTCAGGGTGTGTGCAAATGAGGACAAAACACTGGATTCGATGTCCCGGGTCAGCCGTCTACCAGAGGAAGGCTCTGGGGCTTGTGTATTGTGCTTGAAGTCACAACGAGGACGTTGCGTTCTTGAAGTGGTCCCCGTATGTAAGGACTCACTTAAATGGTTTGATAGTATTACCTATAACAATAAAGTGCATCTTCCTTTTCGGTTACCCATCACTTTAGAACTCCGCAGTTAACGACCCGGTGGTCGGGGCGTTACAGAGATGAATTGGGCCAAACTGTAATATCCTGAAAATTTTAGGAAATAAATAAATATTTATATAGATACGATGGGATTTTTTTGTACGGTTTGATTGGTTTGAAAATCTCAACCGTCTTTATAAATATCTCAACAACCCGCGCAAACCACGTTAATTATAGATTGAATAACAGACACTCACGCAACAACGTGCCCCAGAAACCAACATCATTTCTCTCGGAGTGCACACTCGAAATCTCGAAATCTAACCCAACGACGATGAATTTCAAAGACAACAATGAAGTAGGCAGCAGGGCAAGCGACGCCCTTAGAAATCCCAGTCGGCCACCCTGGACGCAGCAGACCACCCTGCACAGCCTTGCCTTCGCCGCCGTCACCCAAGGCTGGAAAACAGCCTTGCCGACACCCTTTCCCTGTTTTTCGACCAGATCCAGCGTCGCCGTCGCCTACGTTGCCCCTTGCTGGAGGAGTCGAGCAACCCACACGAACCACTCTGCGACGACCTCGTCGGCGCTTTCCCGACGTCGGAAACAACGAAAGACAGCCGGTTTCAGTAGATCTCTCACTTGGCTTCGAAAAAACAGAACATATTTCAATCTCACTCGGCATCGAAAGAGCATATCTAATCTCACTCTTTATCATTATTTGGCTAGAAAATAGTAAAAGATAATGGCTTCCCATGATAATCCTCAAAATGAGTTCCTGGTTGTCGTAATTGATGCTGTAAAGAAGGCTGGCGAGGTGATTCGCAATTGATTCTATCAGACCAAAACTGTAGAGCACAAAGGCTTGGTAGATTTGGTCAAAGAAACAGTTAAAGCTTGTGAAGATATTGTCTTCAATCACCTCAAGCAACACTTTCCAGATCATAAGTGCATTGGGGAAGAAACTACTGCTGCATATGGTACAACCAACTTTGTGCATGGGTTTCCTTTTGTTTTTGTATCTATTGGTCTTACAATAAAAAAAAGGTTCCAGTGGTAGACGTTGTGTACAACCCCATCATGGATGAGCTGTTCACAGGAATCCTTGGAAAAGGTTCGTTCTTGAATGGGAACCTCCTAAAAATATCGTGATGAACTCCTGAAGTGTCTCCTAGCCACCGAGCAAACTCCAAGATTTACTACGTTGGGCATTCTCAGGGGACGATAATAGCTCTGGCTGCTTTCATTGCGCCAGACATTGTGAAAATGGTTGATGATGTTGCCCTTCTTTGCCCTATATCATATTTGGGGCATGTTGGTACTCGACTTGTTCTTCGAATGGTTAGCATTCATCTTGACCAGCTGATCCTTGCTATAGGTAACCATCAACTTAACTTTAGAAGTGATTTCGAAGTTAATATTCTGGATTCCTTATGTGATGGACATCTTGTTTGCAGTGACCTATTATTCGCTCTAACTGGTACGAACTATATGAGGGAGCAGGATTAACCTTGGAATTCCTTGAGCGATTACATAAAAATGACAAGGTAACACACATCGTTACCCTAAATTATATGTGCGTGATTGTTTGATCACATACTTGCATGATAAATAAAAGAATAAAATCTTGATATGCGTGATTGACTTGATTTTCTTGCTTAAAAGGGTAACAATGCAACCTGTAGAATATTATAGAGTTTAATAACGACTCCTGAATATTACTTGCTTTTGCTATTTTTATAACGAACTGATAATCTTGAAAACTCAAGGAAACGTTACAAAAATATAACGTGATATGAATTATGAAATGCCATGATAGTCGTCTGCTATACATGGATTAATATGATTAATTTCATATTATATGCCTGAAATCTTGAATTATGAACACCATGGTAGTCGCTTGTTATACATGGATTAATACGATTAATCTCATGATACATCCTGAAAATCTTGAAATATGAACGCCATGACAGTCGCCTGGTGTACACGAAAATTAATGTAATTAATTTTATGATACATGCATGAAATCTTGAGAATCGTAGAAATCTTGAAAGTATTGTCATACATGGAATTAATACGGTTAATTTCATGTTACATGTTTGAGAATGCTGGAAACCGGAATATGTTACATGTTACTGGCTTTCGAGCTCACGGTTACATGTTCGTTTCAGGTAATAAAGGGACGTGGAAGGAGTCCTGACATAACGATGATGAGTAGATTCGGCTTTCTGTAATGTTTCGCCGATATTTCCGATTATCCACTCACCAATTAAATATGCCTATGTTCTTCAACCCTAGAATCTCTGAATAACGAGTTGCTTGTCAAAAAGCATTTTTCATTGATTCATGTGATTTTCTGTGTTAAAACAGTTAATGCATTTCATGAGTGACTGGTTAACTGATCGACTTTTCTCTTGCTCTTTTTTAAATGTTTTGAGTTGTATTAGAATATGACGATAGATGAGATAACCTGATTTTTTTCTCTTTTGTGAGATGTAGTTTTCTGGTTGCTGCATATAAATTGTTTCTTCAATGTCACCATTAAGAAACGCTATTTTAACATCCATCTGATGAAGCTCAAGATCAAAATATGCCACTAGTGTCATTATTATCCTGAAAGAGTCTTTCGATGATATCGGAGAAAAAGTCTCTTTAAAGTCAATGCCTTTCTTTTGAGTGTAGCCCTTAGCGACAAGACGAGCTTTAAGTCTTATGATATTGCCCTTTGAATCCTTCTTGGTTTTAAATATCCATTTGCAACCAATGGGTTTTACACCTTCGGGTAATGAGACAAACTCCCAAACGTCATTGTCACTCATGGACTTAATTTCATCGTTCATGGCATCAATCCACTTTTGAGATTTAGAACTTTCCATAGCCTGACAGAAGTTGATTGGATCATCTTTCACAAGTCCAAAATCTGTTTCTTGTTCCTGGAGGAAGACAAGAATTTCTTCCACCATTTCCAAGTTTACCTCATGTTCTTGGAGAAATACAATATAGTCATCCGAAATTGCACTTCTCCTCTCTCTAGTAGATCTCTTTAATGACACTTCATGTTCTTGAGATTGTTGAGTTTGATCCTCATTAATAATGTCAGGAATTTGATTAGGGAGATTATCAAGATTGTCTTGAACTGGAATTGTTTCATGATCCCTGTCAGGGATGGCAACACTCTGATCATGATCAACAATAACTGAGGGAAGAGACACATGTTCTTCCTCAAAGACAAAATTTCTAACTTTATCTCCCCACCCTCAAACTCAACATCCTCAAAGAACCGGGCATTGCCAGTCTCAAAAATAGTTCTTGAAGTGGGATCATAGAACTTATACCCCCTTGACCTTTCAGAGTATCCAAGAAAATAGCTAGTAATTGTTTTAGAGTCGAGTTTCTTTTTATTTGGCTTATAAGTCCTTGCCTCAGCTGGACAACCCTAAATATGCAAGTGCTTTATAGTGGGCTTTTTCCGAGTCCATAGTTCATATAGAGTTTGAATTATAGCTTTAGTTGGAACTCTATTAAGTATGTATGCTGCAGTTTTCAATGTCTCTCCCCAGAGTGAGTCTGGTAAGGTAGTTTGACAAATCATGCTCCTCACCATATCATTTAATGTTCGGTTTTGTCTCTCAACTACACTATTCATGCTAGGATTACTTGGCATAGTGTATTGAGGACCGATCTCATACTCCTCTAGGAATTTAGCAAATGGCCCTAGATGATGTTCACCTGAACCATCATATCTACCATAGTATTTACCACCACAGTCAGATCTAACGGTTTTAATCTTTTTGCCTAATTGATTTTCAATTTCGGCCTTATATGATTTGAACACGTCTATTGACTGGGACTTCTCATGGATGAGATATAGATACCCATAACGAGAGTAATCGTTTATGAATGTGATAAAGTATTGTTGACCATTTCTACAGGGTATAGGAAATGACCCACAAATATCCGTATATATCAATTCTAAGACGTCTGAAGCTCTCTCTGCACCTAATCTAGTCTTGTTTGTCTTTTTACCCTTGATACACTCAATGCATATATCCGAATTTGAGGAATCAAGAGAATCAAGAATTCCATCGGACACGAGTTTCTAAATTCTTTGTTTGGATATATGACTCAAACGCTTATGCCAGAGTGATAAGTAATTCTCATTGGTTAATTTTTTTTTAGTACCACGAGAACTTACATGCAAGATTTCATTATATGAGGCAATTGTATCAAGCAAATATAGGTTATCATATCCCGATAAAAGACCAGTACCAATAAGATTTGAATCTTGAAAAAGACTAAATTTATTGTTTCCAAATGAACAAGAATAACCGAATTTGTCCAAAGCGGAAAGTGAAATTAAATTCCGCCTAAATGACAGTACAATAAATGTCGCTTTCAAATCCAAATGAAATCCAGTCTTTAATAATAACCTAATCTTTCCAATAGCCTCAACCTCAACCCACTTGCCATCACCCATATAGATGTATCTTTCACCATCACTCGGTTTTCAGCAGCTCAGGCAACCCTGATAGACTCACTTATATGAGTAGTAGCACCAGAATCTACCCACCAAGTGTCTTTGGGTACTGAAATTAAATTAACCTCAGAACAAACAAAAGTAAGAGACATATCCTTTTTTGCATGTCAAGCGTGGTATTTGGTACAGTCTCTGTTCTTGTGATTAGTCCCCTTACAGAAGAAGCAACCAGATTCCGTAGTTTCAACTTTATTTTCCTTATTTTGCTTCTTTTGTGGTCTTGAGACCGTAGCTTTCTTATTTTTCCTTTTCCTATTTTCCTTAGAAGCCGATGCCAAATGAGCACTTTGTGTCTTATCTTGCTTTATCCTCTCTTCCTCTTCCACACAATGTGAAATGAGCTCATTAAGAGTCCATCTCTCCTTTAAGCAATTGTAACTGGCTTTAAACTGATTGAATTGTGCAGGAAATGAGATCAAAACTAAATACACAAGCAGTTCCTCAGGTAATTGTAATGTTGATCTCAATTGAATGTTGGTTCGTCGAGCAATTGTAATGAACCCTTGCGTTTTTCTCATTGATTAAATTTGATTCAGAATGTTGGCAAGTTTTTCCTGATGGTGCAAAACAGTTTAGGAAGTCTCTTGCACTTTATGCAAACGAATAAAGATTTCGATATAATTTTAAGAGAAATGAGAACGATAGGGTTCATGCGATCTGTTTTGAGAAAGATGATGACTGCCAATAATTTGTTAAGGCTTCATTATGTTCTTACAATAAATCATTTTTATAAGGAAGTTGAATAATGTCTATATGTGTGGATAGTTGTTTTTTCCGACAGGTTTAATGAAGTCCATAAAGATGGAATCGCTTGCTAAGTTTCTTTTAAAAATGGTACGTCATGACCCTAATTTTAATGCGAAGCAGGTCAAAAATTATTTTCAAGCCAACTATGGTTTACATTTTTCATATAAGAAGTCATGGAAAACCCTAAGAAGACAAAGATGATGGTTGATGATGATTTTTCTTAGTCGTTTTTCAAGTTGAAGCCATATATTCAGATACTTATTTGTATCAATTCAGAAAGTCATATTACACTTACTATGGAAGAAGGATCAAATTATTTTTTCAGACTATTTGTTTAGTTTCATGCTTCGATCGTCGGTTTCAATCATTGTAGACATTTGTTTTTCCTTAATGGCAGATTCTCGAATGGTGATTTCAATGGAATAATATTAAGAGATATGGGAAAAGATGCAAATAGGGCTATGTATTCTTTTCGTTATTAATTATTTTTTTTGTATTTTTAGTTTGATGCCTTGTTTCTTTTAAACAGGAGTAATGTTTTATTTTGAATAGCGCATTTGTAAAATTGAGATAGTGTGTCTTTTTATCCCTAATTCCTATAGTGCTTCAAAATTAATATGATTCATATGAATTTTTTTGCAGGACTTTTTCCACTAGGATTGTATATGGTTGGTATTGCTTTCTTTCGGAGAGTCGTCAAGTAATTCCTGTTGAATGAAGGATTAATTTTGTCTATGATCATAATCAAGACTTTTTTGCAAGCTTTTCCCAAAATATTTTCGGAACATCCTCTTTCCAATTGTCCTTGGCATTTGACGAATAATTAGAAAGTTAGATTAAGAGGTGCTAACATGCTGTCGTCATACAAATAGCGTATTATTGATAAGTTTCGTAGTTATGATATGCTCCAACCTCACTGAGTTTTTGATAAATTCAATGAATTTCACACTAGAGGAGTTGATTTTACAACTTTACTTATGCCTTACGAGAGGTAGGCAATCATTTTTATAGTTGGTTATCGTTATGACGAGATGACGATCAACGCTGTGGAGTCATTCAATGCTTTGTTTTTACAATGTGTCTTGCCATTAACAAATAGAGCGTATCATTGATGCTTTCACAATGCAAAACAGTGCACCTTAATGAAACAGTGATAATTAATATTCTTTTCAATATATTATGAATTAGTGTGATATCGAAGAATGAAATTAGGGTTCAAACACATAAAAAAATTAGGGTTTGGACACGGTGCACTGATTTTGGTTCCAAAAGTGCTCTGTTTTTTCGATTATTAATTATTCAAATATAGAAAACGTTGAATTATATTGATTGAATTGATGCATGTATTGATGTCTATATCAATTGAATTCAATGTTCTTTATTAAATTTGAAGAACAAATCCTAGATTGTAAATTTCACTTGTTTCATTTGGACTTGATGTTGAATTCAATGCGTCTCTTGAATTTGTTGAGATGAATCGAAGATGAGCCTCAATTTGGATTTGACAGTGGATTCGAGTTTGTTTTTTGTTGTCGATTTGGAATCTGAATGGATTCGATCAGTGCATCTTAATTGTTTATCGTGGTTGTGTTTTGTTAGTGGTGGGTTAATTTGGACGGTTTTGATTTGATTTTTATAGAAAGTTGTATTTGATGAGAATTATTTTTCCGATTTGTATCTTTTAGGAATTATTTTTGTTTTTTTGTTTTTTTTGTATTTTTTGTGAATTCTCTCTTCTTTTAAACAGTATCTCAAGTAGGAGAAATACAAATATACAGACGCAAAACGTGGATCATGAGAAATATTTATCGTTTTTATTGTTCATTCCTTTCTTATCGTCAAGAACCCCATGAGCATAATGTTACGCACTTTATATTAAGATGATGCAAATAGTTTTGACTATTTTAAGGTTTTTTTTATTATGAGTAGTATTTTTGTTTTTTTAGGATTTTAGAATTATTAATTATAGTAAATTACTTAAAACTACAAAAATTCGAAAACAATTCCAAAAAACTACACACGAAAAAAATAATTCATAAAAATTATAATTTTGAAAACAAAGCGTTATGAAACAGAACATGCGCTCTCACTTGAATAGAAACATAGCGCCTACGGAAAACTTAAGAGAGAATTGTATATTTTTAGAATTTTTTTTCAAGTTTCTATAGTTTTTTGGATAATTTTTCCTATTACTTAAACTTTTATTGTGTTACTCATCAGGGGATTCTTTTTGTTGATTTTGAATTGGAAAGTTCCAAAACCCTCATTGAGGAAGAAAGACGTGTGAAGTCTTTTGATTATTTTCCTTCGCTTGATTCGATTATCGGATTTTCGTTGTGCTTCTCTCCATCATTGAAAAAGAGGATATGTATGCCTGTATCGACCTTAAAATAGGAAGACATATTAGCTGAGATTAAAATAAAAAAACCAAGAATTTAGTTTAAAATGTAGTTTTTTAGTATTATTTCAGTTCCATTCCCTGTTTACTTTTTTATGTTGGACACAATCTTCCCAACTCTCGCACTAAACCTATGATTAGGAGAAAGACGATCAGCATCAAGAAGTTTGACAAGTGCATACTCTTGCCAAATCATTGTAGGATAACAACTTCTTAATCAAGGATCAAAGCTTCACTTGCCCTAAAAAGCTTGGAGTTGCTAAGTGGTTGGGTGCATAAAAGCAAAGATAAAGCAGAGGTTAAGGCACATTGAAAACTGCGGCCCAAATCTAATGATATACTTCCTTAACTAAATAGTAATTCTAATTTCAATCAGAAAGCTGTGCAATGCCATCAAGGTTTGTATTGATTATAATCCCATATGAACGTGTTGTCGTAAGAAATATTTGACTGTATTTGGGAAAAGAACAATAACACGTATGGTATACTCACTGATCTTATGGTTAGGAAAAATGATTGTCTATCTATCTATGAGTTAATTGTTCTTGACACAATCACATAATCTATCTCATAAGTCATAATCACCATTGAAAACCATTCAAAAAAAAAAAAAAAAAAAAAAAAAAAAAGGAATCAAAAGGCAAAATCACATAATCTTAGTATGCAAGAGCTAATTTGACGGCCATGAATTTAATGATCTTGACGTGTAGGAAATTCCTACTACCATACCTTTACCTCCTTTTTGAAATAAAAATATCCTAAATACTCTTCTTATTTTACAATTTCAAAATGAAATTGACTATGTTGTTATCTTCCCTCTTCAACTTCTGTATAAATACATTTTGATGTTGTAATGTGGTTAATATCAAATCACTAAGAGCTCGACTATCCCTTTGCTTGATAATCAACTAAAACCAGTATTGTAAACTGATATATCATGTCTACTTCTGAGAAGAGAGAGCCAACCCCGCCGCCACCTCCACTACCTCGGTTGGCAAACTGCCTTGGCGGCGATGTTGTCCTAAGGTTCTTGTTGCTAGCAACGTCGATAGTAGCGGTGGTGGTCATGGCCACGAGCATGCAAACACAGGTGGTGCTAGCGGGCGGGATCATTCCTTTCCCGGAGTATGCTTCTGTCAAATTCACGGATTCCCCTGCTTTCATGTAAGTCTTTGGTATTTCCTAGCTTCCTTGATAGCTTGATGCTTTCATATTTCAATACATGTCGACACAGACATGTATGCAGGACGTGTTGTAGGCTCTTCAACAATGATGAGAATGATGTTTGAAACCCATTCCAATGCGTTTATGATCACAATAGAGATGAAAACAAGTTCATGTGTGAATCGTTTAACCAGACCGTATTGAACTTGACACCGCGGTTGTTTCTTTCAATTTTCTATATATATATATTTTTTTTTGGTTCCTTAATCCACCAAATGCTTATACTAATCATACTTCGAATAAATCTTGCGTACTTTGCAAAACAATTTTTATGTGATAATATATCCAAATGCATATAATAAGATGCATATATTATACTACTGATCAAGTAGAGTAGGTTCAGCAGTAAGTCACTTTCCTCTAACCGTGAAGTGAGAGTTTCGACACCTAAGAGTATTAGGAAATAACCTCTCTATACCTGTACTTGGCGGGATTATGTGGTACGTTTCTTTTTTTCATAAATCATACTGCTGACTGTGATGGTCGAGGATTTCCATTCCTTTTGCAGATACTTCATAGTTGGACTCTCGGTAGCAGGGTTTTACGCCATTATCACCATTCTAGCGTCATCATGCCTTGTTTTCCGACGATTTATCCCAGCCAATGTGTTCCTGAGTTTGGCTGCATTAGACGCGGTAAGCACCTCTTAATCATGCAACATGAAATTCTAATTTATGCAACCTCACCTGTCAGTACATCAATATATAAAAAATCTCAGGGTTTATCAATTTTGTAATCCTAAAAATTCTCGCTGATAGACTAGCAGGTTTTTCTTAGCTGAAATCATATTTATATGATTCTGTGCATATATGCTACAGATAATATTGGGGGTAGTAGCTTCCGCAACGGGAACAGCGGGCGGAGTAGCATACATAGGATGGCAGGGCAACTATTACATTGGATGGGGTCCGGTGTGCTATATTTATGGCAAGTTCTGCAGATACATCGCCGCCTCCCTTTCCATGGCGCTCATCGCATCTGTCATCCTCGTGATACTAATCATCCTCAACACTAGCTCCCTTTACCTAAGGGCACCAAAGTTTTAGATGTTGGCTTATATATAAGAAGGCCGAATGATTTGTTCTGTTGATAAAGTTGATTGCGTTGTGTGCGATTCTTGAACTTGCTCTGTTTGGGTTCCTCGGTATTTTCGAGCTCTTATCTTGTGGTCTTTGTCTGGACTTTGGAGTACTATCTGCTAGTTTGGGTTTACAACTCTTGTTGTCCAATAAAGCTTGTCTTGTAAGTTGTAACCTTAGTCATGTATTTGTTGTCCGGTGTACATGCTGTTTGCTGGCTAAATAAATCATTTCATCATATGAGTTATTTAGTGCAATCAGCATTTCACATAGTCCATAGTTTTCGTTTGAATTGACATATAGTCATACTCAGAACTACATCAGGAAAATCCTAAAAATTTCTGGCACAAGTACGCTCTGCGTATATTTCGGAGTATTCCTGGAATCTGAGGTTTAGACCATTTGGATGAAACAATCTTCGCAGGCTTGACTAGAATCCTACAGGTTAGTTTCATTGGATATTTAGCATGCTAAAAATTTTCATTCGACATAAGCAACTAATCCCAATACGATTCTGAATCAAAAGAACCATTCGACTTTCATCAACATGTACCAAACTTCAGATGCCTCAGCTAAGAATTGATAGAAGAACTTAGAAAAATAAGGAAACAGATTCGGCGATGGAAAAGTGTTACAAAGCCAAAGCCTTGAAAAATGTTTTAGTCTACTGTATACATCGTCTACTTCACAAAACACTGCAAAACCATGCTTTGTTAGGTTAAGTAACCGTTCCTTGATATTCCCAAAGACTTGCATTCTATATAACATAAGCTGGAAATATACTGTTACATTGCATCTGCTTTGTATCTGTTCTTTATATGCTTTAGTTGTGTAAAGTTTCAGCATTTGACAAGCTGCTCTATCCGCTGAAACACAGTGTCATTATGGATTAGACAGTTTTTTTTTTTGGTGCCTGGGTTGCAATGTAGAATCCTCCAATGTTCAGAGGATGAGTAGTTTCGGTCAAGGGAAGCTTGATTTACCACATTGTCAGTCTTGAGTTTATCAAAATATGACTTATAAATTGCAATACCAAAAAAAGAAAAAAGAAAAAAAGAGACTCATAAATTCATAGCCCAGCATAATTTTGGAGGGGGAAGATCGGCATATATCGGAATCAACAAAACAGAAAGAAATCCGCAAATTCAGTAGTTACATAATCACACAAATAATTACAGCACACAGATGCCGAGCGAAACTAAGTACCTCTTAAGAATATAGTAGTTAAAATTTGTCAATCTGGATTATAACAATTTCAACGTAATCCATCAGGACCAAGGCTTTCAGATTATGGTTTCTTTTCAGAGTCCCTGACCCGCTATACCTTGCCTAAGAACTCTCTCAAAGAACTCTTCCAATGTGTCTTTCCCATAGCTCGGCGTTTTTCCAGCGCTGTATTCTCTTGGCTCAGGATCTGACGCCAACATGCTCTTGCAGCATAATGCCGTCCTATTTTCCCAAACTTGACATCTCTTTCGGATATAATGCCCTTTGGAACCCCATGCAGCTTAACAACATCTTCAAAGAAAGCCGCGCTACCTGTGATGCATCAAATGTCCGATTGGCAGCACATAAACGATTCATCTTCGAAAACCTGTCAACAACAATCATGATAGCTTTGTTTCTCTGCGTGCGCGGCAACCCCATTACAAAATCAACACTGACATCTTCCCATTGGGCTGTTGCCGTGGGTAGCGGTGTATACAGCCCGACATTGCTCACTTTCGTCTTAGCGACATGACATGTTCTGTATCTGTTCACAAAAAGTGCCACGTCACGCTCCATTTGTGGCCAATAAAAGCTATCTCTAACCAAAGCTAGCATCTTGTCAATGCCAAAATGCCTAGTTATGCCGCCATCATGCGACTTTGTCAGGATAGCTTCACGTATTGAACACTGCGGCACACAAAGTCCAGTGTCCTTAAACAGGAGACCATCTACCAGCAGGAAGTCCTTAAAAGGACCAGACTGGCAATTCTTCCAGAGTACCCGTACCTGCATGTAAAACAGTAAAGAGCGTCTCCGACTAAGCGCGCCAGCTACCTTGTTCAACGAACCTGCCTTGTCTCAAAACAAAGCTGAAATATTATAGAAATTCCACCCATTTGGTGTCTCGTATTCAGTTTCAGCTGCCCATTGATGTATTGCAATGCCTCATGATCTGAATATAGAACAAACTCCGTCCAACCTAGGTAATGCCGTCAATACTCCAAACTTCGTACTATCGCATAGAACTCCTTGTTGTAGGTGGAATATTTCTTCCTAACTTCGTTCAGTATCTTACTGAAGAACACAATCGGTTTGCTTTGCTGACTCAAAACTCCACCAATGCCAACTCCGAAAGCATCACAATGCACCTCAAACACATCATCAAAATCTGTAAGTATCAAAACATGTGCTTCATTAACCTTCTACTTCAACAATTGAAAAGTAGTATTCACAGTTGGAGTCCAATGAAATCGATTCCACTTCAAACAGTTTGTCAGAGGGGCGACGATGGAGCTGAAATCTCGAATGAATCTCCGTTAGAACAATGCTAGATCATGAAAGCTGCGAGCCAAGCTTCGTGGAGTTTCCCAATTGAGTATAGCATCTATTTTGGTCATATCCATCTGAATTCCGACCTTGGACACCACATATCCCAAATATATCACACAATCGGTATGAAATGGCACTTCTTGACATTAGCATACAGTTTCTGCTCTTCAGCACATCAAGAACAAGTCTCAAATGCTGCTCCAACGCAACTAAATAAACCAGGATATCATCGAAATAAACGACGACAAATTGATCAACAAAAGGACGAAAATCCTGGTTCATTAACCTCATAAACGTGCTCGGCGTGTTGGACAATCCGAATGGCATAACCATCCACTCCAATAGGCCATCTTTGATCTTAAAAGTAGTCTTCCACTCGTCTCCTGGTGTCATACGGGTCCAGTGGTATTCGCTTCATAAATCAATCTTCGAAAACACCACAACACCATGCAACTGATCTACTAGGTCATCAAATCGTAGAATTGGGAATCTGTACTTGATGGTAATCTTGTTCACTTCTCGATTGTCGATGCGCATACGCCATGAACCATCTTTCTTTGGCACCAACAGCTAGGGAATAGCACAAGGGCTCATAGACTCCCTAACAACCCCTTTTCCAATAGCTCTCTCACCTGCCTTTACAACTCCTCATGCTTCTTTGGAGTCATCCAATAAGCTGGTCTATTAGGGATACTCGTACCAGAAATAAAATCCATGCAGTGCTGGACATCCCTCATAGGTGGCAAATCGGCTGGCAGCTCTTTGAGTATATGAAACATCTTAGCTGGAACCTTTGGATTCTCTTTATTATCTTCCAATACCACAACTACAAAGCCTCTCAGAAGCTTTGGATAGTGGGTTGTTCGTCGCTTCTTTACGCAAGTCAGAAGGTCCCAAGGCTATGTTAACTCCATCCTCGGTGAATAAATAAGTGTTTTTGTAGCCGTCACATTATGTACATCGATCGAACTGCCAAGGTCTGCCCAACAAGATATGACATGCATCCATAGGAACTACATCACACCATTCCTCATCTGTCTATTTCTTTTCGATCGAAAATCGTACCAAACACGTCTTCGTTACCTTAACATAGTTGCCTTTCTTTAACCAGGATAGTTTGTATGGCTGCAGATGATGTTCCGTCTTCAAACCTAGTTTCTCGACCATAGTAGTCGAAACCACATTCTCACAGCTACCCCAATCCATTATCATGGTACACACCTTTCCACCACTAGTACACTTAGTGTGGAATATGTTAGTTCACAACCATGATTCATCATCACTCGAAGCAACAACATTCAAAGCTCATCGAATGACCAAGAACTCACAAGTATCTGCGTACACAATATCCATATCCTCATTGCTCTATCCAACCTGTTCTTCCTCTACTTGTCCTTCATCTCCACAAATGTTACGATCTGCCTATTACGACAACTAGGTGCAAAATGCCCAAGACCTTGACACTTGAAGCAACGTTTTTCCGTGGCTCCTCCCCTGCTGGAACCTCTCCGAACTTGTTTGCCGATAATTTCTTTCCCTTGGACATTCTTAACTAAACAGACGATGACGGGCCTACGGTCGATGTCGTGGATTTTCCACTAACAGCCTTGCTTGTGGAGCGCTCGGATACTTCGAACTGCTACTTCATCAAGAACTGATCTTTGCTTGTTCTGTTTCTCTACCTTCAGCGCTAACCTATAAACATCATCAAACAACCAATATTGCTGCAGATGGACAACATTGGCGATCTCTGATCTCAGCCCACCAAATAGCGAGCAATGGTCTGTTCATCTTCTTCATCAACATCACATCGCATAAGTGACCGATCAAACTTATTCGTATAAGCTTCGATAGATTTTTCACCTTGACGTACAACATGATACTCAAGGAACGGCTCTTGTCGATAATGAGCTGGTAAGAATTTCTTCCTCAATAGCTTTCTTCATCTTTTCCCAACTATGAATTTTCTCCTTACCTTCCCGCACCAGCTGGTTTTTAACATGCTCACACCATATAGATACGTATTTATGCAACCTAATGGCAACAAGTTTCACGTTTTCCTAGTCGAAGGGATTTTTAAGATCAAATACTCTCTCGACAGTAGGTAACCAATCGATAAACTCATTAGGATGAGCTTTACCTTCAAATTATGGGATCTCAACTTTCATACTTAGATTCTGCGATGATCCACACCCTCTCACCCATGTGGTCTAATACCTACCACGATCAGGGTTTCAAAGGGATTAATGCACCTTTCATGTTCATCGACCTCATTGGTTGACTCTGTTATATCCTCAGAATCTTCATCATATCGGGTGCCAAGCCTTGCCTCAGCAAGTTGTCGCTCTAATTCTTTAATCCTTTGTCGATGCTCCTCGATCTCTATATCTTGTAGGTCGTCTCACGCTGTTAATATGGCTGCTCGTCATCACAGGGTGGTGTGTTTCTATGACCTCTTCCTCCATGGCATCCCGTCTTACTCTGTTATGTCCCTCACGATCAGCCATGATGCTCTGATACCAAGATGATAACAGAACAACAAAATGATGAAAGATCTAAGCAAACGAATCAAAAAGATGTGGATAGGTGAAGAGAAAACTCCGTCTCTTCTTTGCTAGGGTTTCAATAAATGAATCTCATAAAACTAATCTAAAAACGATGGCTAACAAGTGCTTAAACAGGAGAAAAATCCTAAAAACATGAAATTACAAAAATGTCCTAAAATAAATACTAAAAACATAAAATGGCCTAAAACAGCGTCTAAATAATCTCAAATGGCCGAGATACGTGGATTTCACAGCTTAAGGCTGTCAAATGTTTATTCTTGTCGTTTCACTTTAACCTATAAAGTTTCGGCCTTAATTTCTAAACGTCTAAATGTTATGACCCGTGACCCTTAATTTCTAAGAAGTTCGGCCTGTGAACTGGGCATCACTTTCTTTCAGAGCAAAGGAGATTCAGAAAAATCAAACGTTTTGAAACCTTGGACATTGTCTTTGTATTTATAGGCAATCCCAAGTTTGTAGTCATTGTTAAAGTCGTCCTTTTTTTGACATGTTTGAGATAGTGGTTCACACGACCACTTCAAAAGAAGCATGGGATGCTTTACTGCTCAGAAATAAAGGAACTAATGAAATCAGAGAAAACAAGAAAGATGTTCTGATGCAGCAGTATGATCGGATCTCAATAAGATCTAATGAGAACCTAACTAGCTTTTATGAAAGGTACAATATGCTCATCAATAATCTAAAGACTTTATGGAAGAATTTTGATAATAAGAAAGTCAACCTAAAGTTCATGAGATCACTTTGTGAGGTCTGGAGTACAAAAACCACAACAATAAGGGAATCGAGAGACCTAGCAAAGATGTCCTTAAATCAACTATACGGTGTACTGCATACATACAATCTGGAAATTGAGCAGAAGAGGTAAATTGATGAAGCCAGGAAGAAAACTCTAGCCTTCAAGACTCAAAAGAAAATCTTGAGGTTAAAGGCAGAAGAGGAAACTAGTGGCACATCGTCTGCAAGCGAACAGGTACTATCCGAAGAACTTGCACTAATGGGAATGTCTGCTACAACTGTGGTAAGCCAGGACACTTTGCTACACAATACAGATGACCCACACAAGAATCGTCTGCATAAAAGTACAAGAAGGATTACAGCAAAGGAGATTCTGGAAGAAAAGAAAGGAGCAAAGCCTATGCTGCTAAGACATGGAGTGAGATAGAGTCTGATGATGAAGAAACAATCTCAAATGCTCAGCTCTGTCTTATGGCAAGAAATGATGATAAGCAACATGTATTTGACTTTTCTAACTCAGATGCCACCTTAGAGGAATTGAAGAAAGCACTTCAAGAAACCTCTGAAAGATTTATTTCCCTCTCAAGAAAAAATAAAGAAAATCTTGAGCTAATTGCAAATCTTAAAGAGAAATGCAAGCAAGAATATAAAGAAACCAATAGCAGCCTCATCAATGTTCAAGATGAGCTAAATGAATCAAATGAGTGGGTATCATATACGAGTTCTCTATGTTTTAAATGTAGGAAAATTAGGGCGGAATATAGTATCTTGATAGTGGATGCTCAGGACACATGACTGGAAAAAAAACATATTCTTAAGGACTACAGAAAGGAGTAGGGACCACTGGTCATCTTTGGTTGAGGAAAGGCAGGTACAACTGAAGGTTATGGAACCCTTGATACAGGTTCCTTAATCTTTAGAGATTAAAAGTGATTATGCTACTGAGTTTGATCAAATAAGAGTAGATACCTACTACAATGATCACGGAATAAAACACAACTTCTTAGCACCTAAAACACCTCAACAAAATGGTGTAGCAGAATGGAAAAATAGGACACTTATAGAAGCAACTAGGACAATGCTTGCTGATGTAAACTTACCAAAAAGCTTATGGGCAAAAGCAATAAACACTGTATGCTACATTCAAAACAGATACATTATACACAAACTGCATAAAAAGACTTCCTATGAACTATGGATAGGAAAGACACCAAGTGTCAAATACTTTTATATCTTTGGATGCAAATGTGATATACATAACAATGACAAAAATCATCTAGGGAAATTTGATCCTAAGACAGACGAGGGAACCTTCTTAGGATACTCCATAATGAGTAAAGCCTTTTGCTAATGTCTTTGAGGAGGAATGTGTATGTATAGATGATGAACAAGATGCAGACCAGGGTATTGAAATTACAGAAAAGGAAGAGTCGTCTGCACATATTGAAGAAAACCATAATGCAGCAGAACTAGAACAATCTACCAAGCAACAACAACATGAACAAACAACTGATGAACAAGACAAGAGAGGATGGATCAAGGCACACACACAGGAAGACATCATTGGAGACAAGGATGCACCTGTGCAGACTAGAAGGACAGCAACCATAGAATACATGTCTCCTTGCTTCATATTAGAAATAGAACCATAGACAACAAGTGAAGCCGTAAGTGATCCAAACTGGGTAGATGCCATGCAAGAAGAACTGAATGAGTTCCAAAGAAATGAAGTATGACATCTAACACCAAGACCTAGAAATTATCTAGTTGTTGGCTGCAAATGGATATTCAGAAACAAAACTAATGAAAATGGAATACTCATGAGAAATAAAGCTAGGTTAGTAGCAAAAGGATACTCACAAGAAGAGGGAATCGATTTTGATGAGACCTTTACCCTTGTTGCAAGACTAGAAGCCAAGGATGTTCCTTTCCTATGCTTCATATCAAGGATTCAAAGTCTACTAGATGGATGTAAAGAGTGGCTTTTTAAATGGAAAGCTGCAACAGGAAGTATATGTTGAGCAACCTCCTGGTTTTGAAGACTTTGAACATCCAGAGCATGTTTACAGGTTAGACAAGGTATTATATGGACTAAAACAAGCTACAAAGGCATGGTATGAAACTCTCTCAACCTTTCTATGTGAGAATAAATTTCAGAAAGGAAAGGTAGATACCATCTTATTCCTTAAAAAGCATAAAGAACATATATTGTTAGTGTAGATTTACGTTGATGACATTATATTTGGTTGCACTAATAATAAACTTTGTGAGCGATTTGTTGAATTAATAAAATCTAAATTTCAAGTGAGCTTAATGGAGAAATTAAAATACTTTCTAGGACTTCAGATACAACTATTAGAAAGCGGGATCTTCTTGAATCAATCCAAGTACCTAAAAATCACAATAAAAAAGTATGGATTAGAAAGTGCAAGCCATATGAAAACTCATATGAGTACATCAATAAAAATAGATAAAGATGAAAATGGGAAGAAAATAAGTCAAACTATGTATAGAGGTATAATAGGTCAAACTATGCCAGGTATCAATTTGATCCCAAAGAATTCCACTATAGTGTGGTAAAAAGAATCCTAAGATACCTCAAGGGAACTCTAAACCTTTATGTATGGTATCCTAGGGAATAAGACTTTACACTAACAGGTTATTCAGATACAGATTTTGCAAGTTGTGGAGTTGTCAGGAAAAGCACTAGTGGATCGTGTCAATTCCTTGATGCAAGACTAATCTCATGGTTCTGCAAGAAGCAGATCACTGTGTCAACATCTACTGTAGAAGCAGAATACATAGCTACAGAAAACTGTGCTCTATAAATACTATGGATGAGGTCACAACTTGCAGGCTATGGTATGATATTCACTGAAACTTCAATATTTTGTGACAACACGTCTACAATGACAGTTTTAGAAAATCTAGTTTTTCATGCAAGAACCAAACACATTAATGTCAAATATCATTTTATCAGAAATCATGTGTAAAAAGGTCACATTAAATTGGAATATATTCCAAGAGAAAAATAAATTACAGACATTTTTACAAAACCTCTCGATGAGAGCAAATTTATCCAATTTCGTGGTGAATTGGGTATAATTGATTTAAATCAATAAATTGGCCAAAATGTTTTACTGCTCGATTTCACTTATAGAATGTAGACTAGCATTATTTTTATGGTATGATGGCTAATATTATTTTATTCTGCTATTTGTTGCACATGAGGAATACAGACTAAAGATACAACTACTCTACCTTTATTCTCTAATTTTCTCTCTTAATTCACTTACTCTCTCTCTACACAACCCTCTATTGTAAAACCCTAAGTTTATAATTCGGTGGAAAACACTTTTGATTCAGTTCAACAAATCGAAAAATCACTTTCAAATTTCTTGAAATGGCCAATACTCAAGAAGAGAGAAGTCCATTGAGAAAAATTGAGTTACAAACAAGAGTGGTCTTGGATTTCGAAACTCTGAAGAACGAATCAGATGAAGTCAAGGAAATAACGTTAATCCAAGATACCGGTCTCAAGTATTTCTGTGAAAAGACAAGCAGGATCTATGATGAGGAGGTGCTCAACTTCACTGAGAAGGCAAGAGTTACAGACGACCATCAAGTCATCACGTATGTCTCATCAAAGAAAATTAGGATCTGCATAGTCCCAAAAGACTTTTAGCAGTACTTCAAAGTCTCAAATGAATGACCTAGAACCATCCCATCTTCTGTAGTAGCACATGGAAGACATGCCATGCTAAGTGAAGAAAGACAAAAAGAAGACATCAAAACAATGAAGAAGTATCTGTCTAAAAAGCACATGTTGTTCGCGGACGTCATAAAGAAAGTAATATTGTATAGAGAATTCTCCAAGGATCAGATCACATTCGATCAACAGGAGATTATGTGTGCAATCCTTACAAAGCACAAACTCAACTGTGCAAAATTGCTCTTGTTTCAGCTCGCAAAAGCTGTAGCAGCGAATTAGTCTCTGTTTAGAATGGTAATCAGCATCATCCTAAAAAGAAAGCTGAAGCTATCTGAAAAGGAAGGAAGGCCATGGATAGTGGCGAAGCAAATAGACGTAAGGAAAATAGGAACCATCTACTGAAGATAACTAAATAATTTCAATTCATGAAAGACCACCATTTACTGCAAGAACAACAGCATAAAGGGCACCGTCTACATATCAAGAATCCTCTCCATCAGAAACTACAATAGAGTACAGACTTCGATAACTAGATTAAGAAGTCTACAACATGCATGAATGGACAAAGGATGTATTTCATGAGCTTCTCAAAAGTCTGTAATCAATTACAGCAGACTTGGAAGATGAAAAGAAAATGAGAACAAAATGCTTTGAAGACTTTTAAGAAACACTCTCCAACTTGGTAGCAGGACTCATAGACCAAATCCAAAGAGCCAATGCCATGAATCTTCAGTAATACAGACTGAGGGGACAACACTTTACTGATCTACGTAAAATTCAACAAGCCTTGAAAGCCACTCAGCAGCAGCTTACCAACCACATCCGTAATAATGACACAAGATTAGGACTGTTGGAAACTAATCTTCAACTGGAGACAACTAAGGCCACTATTGCTCAGTAAACCACCTCTTCTGAACCAAGAGCCATGAGAATTACTATTGAAACCACCCTTATAACTTCCCTTAATGCTAACAAAAAAGGGGAGAAGAAAACTCAAGAAAAGACTACAGCTGAGAAGAAGACTCAAGAAAAAGCTACAGCATAGGGGAAGAAGTCTGCACCAAAGTACAACTCTGCAGAATATCTGAAAAGAAGACAAACAACTGAAGCAGAGGGAGAAAGGTCTACAAAAAGACCAAAGCATCAAAGGGAACAGACATCATACCATAGAATTCAAGGAGAGCAGCCCCATGAAGAAAGAAGAAGACATCATAGAGGATCAGAGAAGCAACCTCATAAGCGCAATAGAGGAACAATAGAAGAACATCTTGGCTGTGATGATTTATTTCTAACAATTCTAAATATCAAGCAATAAAGACAAGTAATAAACATAGTATTTATACTAGTTCAAACACTCCTATGTAAAACAACAAGATTACAACTTTTCTAAACACTTGTTTACACCTATTTTTCAAACCAAAAAGAAAAAAGAAAACGAAAAAGAAAGAGCAGTAAAGATATTTATACTTACCTTTGATGCTTCTTTCGTTTGCTGCATTTGTGCTTATGTTCCTCCTCTGATTTATTTCTGCGTTTGTGAGATCTTTTTTCTTACTCTCTATGTCATCTACATTCTTTATGAGGTTGTTCTCCATGATGTCTTTGTCTTTTAGCAGACCTGTCCTTGTCTTTGTTAGGGGAATGCCTCTTCTTGGTTACAGAAGAATTCTTTCCCTAAGTCTCAGCCAAGGTCTTCTACTGCTCTACTGTAGGGGTTCTCTGTGGCTTTTCTGCAGTCTGCTTCTCCCCCTTTCTGTTTGCATTCAAAGTGGAGGTTAGAGCTTCAATGGCAGTACACAAAACTTGAAGTTCAAAGAATATGTTCTTCTGAACTACATCTAGTTTGGTTTCTAGGAGTACAAACTTGGTGTCATTGATGCGTATGGTCTCATCGAGTTGTTGTTGAGTGGTTTGCAGAGCCTTGTTTAGTTTCCTTAGATCAGCTTTATGTTGGCCTTTGAATTTATTGAGATTTGAAGAGCTCAATCTGTATTGTTGAAGGTTGAGGACATTGGCTCTATGCATTTGATCAATGATCCCTGCTGTCAGCTTGTCAAAGGATGTTTAAAGGTCTGCAAAGCCTTGAGTTCTGGTTTCTCTTTCATGTTCAAACTCTTTTGCTATTGGCTGCAAAGTGTCAAGCAACTAATCTTCCCAACCTGTAGCCTGTAGTGTCCTCTGAGGTAGAGGTTTGTATCCTTTCTACAGGTGGCCTTGGTTGTACTGAGATGATTTAAATGTCATCATCAAATACATCCTTAAGTGTCTTGACTGCAGATGGAGGAGTTGTCTGAGTTTCAAAGGCACTGCGGCTTGGTATTTCATGTATAACTCCTATGAAGGATGTATCTATTTGTGTTTGCACCTTTCCAAATAAGGAGGATGGTGTAAATAGTAGATTAGACAGATTTTGTAAGGCTAGATGAGTTGGAGTTGATTGTTCTGTCTCGTTTGCATCCTTTGTCTTAGCTGTAGTGCAAGGCAGTGCTATATCCCAGCCTGCTGTGGATGTGGCCATTATTAGATCTTCAACTGTGGGCAGTTCCTCATCTTATTCTTCCACTTCATGGAGTTCCTCTATAGTTTGTTCAGCTATAGAAGACTTTGTTATAGATGGTTCATCTGAATGCTCTTTTGCTATAGGTTGTTCTACCTCAGTTGATTCTATTGCTTGAACCTCAACTGCTTGCTCTTCAGCTATAAGTGCAATCACTACTTGTGTCTCTGCTACAGATTCTTCTATTTCATATTCTTCTACTTGAGACTTAGCTATAGCTTCATCTTCTTCCGCAGGTTGTTCTTCTATTGGTTCTTCAGCTGCCTGCTCTACTGCAGGAGACTCTTCTATAGTGGTCTCAGCTATGGTAGGCTGTTTATGGACACCTTCCTATGTAACTTGATCGATAATATCATCATCATCATCCTAAGCATCAGGTTGTGATTGATCACCACGATAATTACCATCATCACCTAATGGTTGATGTTCTCCCAAGTTAGGTCTTGAGAGATAATCATATACCTCCTAGACTGCAGCTTGGACATGTTAAATTAGGAGCTTTTTTAGTTCAGCCTCGACTGCTGGTGTGTTGACAAACTCAATAGGTTTGAGTATAGCATGTCGAAGTCTGGTAGTCTCCAAGGTGGAGTCCTTGAATTCAAGCGCGCCATTGAAAAGAAAGTGTGCTTCTTTTGATCTTGTTGACCTGCTAGCCGTCTTCTTTTCCAGTTGAGCAAATTATTGGACTTTTGGTTCTATCATTTTATCAGTTTCTCTAATCAGAGTCTGAGATTCATCTGGATTGACTCTGTAAAGAGTCTTTGGTCTTGAGGGAAAGCTTTGGTCTGCAAGCCCTTGTTTGCCTTCCAACTCTTGTTGGCCTTTGGATTGGCAGTTTGTGTTGTGTCACAAACTCCTTGATCATACCGTTCCTTTGTTCCTTCTGCTGTATCTCAGCTTGCCTCTTTTGGCTAACTAGTTGAGAGGTTTGAGCTATGTGCAGCTGAGCTTTTTCTTGTACAGCCCGGATCATCTACAGAACTGTTTCGATGATCTTTTCTTGAGAGGGTCTTGTTGGTCTTACTTCATTTGTTATAGTTGACCATACTTCTACTATAGTAGATGGACGACCTTCTTCAATTTTAGAGAGATCCATTCCACTGCTTGAGAATGGAACAATTGATGTTATGCTTGCCTCTTCTGTAATTGGCTTAATGATGAGTGACCTTGCAGTAGAGGTAGGCTGAGATAGTCCTGCCCTCTGTAATAAGTTGAGGTCTGCTTCCATTTTCCGTATCTCATCATGTGAGTATCCTTGATTAACAAGCTCTTGTCTCAATTGAGCTCGAGGTTCTTCCCTGACCTCTTGGTAGTTCCTTTGAGCATCAAGGATAAAGTTTTGAAGATGCTCGTCTGCTCCTACCTCCAGAAATTCCAATGCCAAATTGGCATCATGAAGTACAGCTATCTTAGGTGGCTTTGGGGGTATGGTCTTTGATGATGATGGTTCAGCGATTGTCCTTGTCTGCACTAAGATAGATTATCCATCGACTTCCATATCAGTTGGCCCTGCAACTGGAAGGCCTGAGATTGTCTCCTCGTCTGAGGTCTTCATAATTAGCTTGATTGGTTGAGCCTTGCTGGCTTGCTATCTTCTTGTTCTTGGCACTACTGTAATGGTCTGTACAATTGCTTTTGGTGATTTCTCTGTAGACTTCCTCCTGGTCTGCACACTTGCCGATAGTTGTGATTGTTCTGTAGGATTGATGGTAGTCTACATAGGGACAGTCTTCTTTGTCATTCCAATAGTCTCCTTGCTTATCTTTTTGACATTTATCTGTTTGACCACTGTCCATGGCCTTCCCTCTTTATCAGAGAGCTTCAACTTCTATTTGAGAAAGATACTCATTATCCTTCCAAACAATGGTTGCTTTGATTGCACAACTTTGGCAAGCCGATGCATGAGCAATCTTGCCCAATCGACTTCGAATTTCATGAGGATTGCACACATGATTTCTTACTGATTAGTGGTAATCTGATCTTTACTGAATTCTCGTGAGAGAATGACCTTCTTGATAATATCACCAAGCATCTTGTTCTGTTTAGATAAGAACTTCTTTATTGTTCTTATTCCTTCATTCCACTTATCTTCTACAAACATGGCATGCCTCCCCGTTGTCGTAATTACAGGTGGAATGATCCTCGACCCTTCGTTTGGTAAGTTGAAAGATTAAGCAATGCGATCTGCCTTGATGTAAATTGCAACTTTTGTTGCAGTAGAGGTGTAAGAGATCAACTGTAGATTGTCTGAGACTTTGGCTTTGTCGATGAAATCGAGTACTTCTTCGTCATAGATTCTGCTTGTTCGTTCACAGAAGTACTTGAGTTCGACTTCTTGAATGAGATCAGTAACTTCCTTTACTTCATCTTATTCGTTTTGCAATATGTTAAAATTAAACACCACACCAATTTGGAGTTCGACCTTTCTTGATAGGCTTGATTCATCAGCTTTAGTGCTCTTCTTTGAGATGTTTGATGGAGTGTTGGCCATTTCGAAGAGTGTTTGTTGAAAGAACTTGAGTTTCAAAAGCAAATTTGAGAAGATTGAGAGTTAGGATTTTCAGTTCTTGATGCGGTAGAGGGTTTTGAGATTAGAGAGAGAGTTAGAGCGTTTTAGAGAGAGAGAGTATATGAGAGTATGTAGTGATTTTCATTTAGAAAAAATTTCTCCTTGTATAATCTCTAAAAATGTTACCGTTGCTAGAAGTTTTTAGCCGTTGTTACACAATATCTGCCAATTATTTTGACCGTTATGTGATTTGAGGAAAACCATTTTTTAAAGTTAATATTCTTTCCAAAAATAAATGCAATAAAGGAATATTGTTTCTAATCTTCATCCACGTATGTAGCAAGCAATAGAGCAATAATGCTAGTCTGCATAAAATAATATCAGTTTGTATTCTACATATGCAGTAGAGTAGTAAAGCATTTTGACAAGTTTCACTGTTTTAAATCAAGTATACCCAATTCTTCTCTAATTTGAATAAACTTGCTCTCATCAAAAGGTTTTATAAAAATATATATAATTTGTTTTTCTGTTGGAATATATTCCAATTTAATGTGACCCTTTTGCACGTAATCTCTGATAAAATGATATCTGACATCAATAGGCTTGGTTCTTGAATGAAAAGCTGAATTTTCTGAAATTTCCATTGCAAACGTGTTGTCACAAAATATAAAGGTTTCAGAGAGTATCATATCATAGTCTGCAAGCTGTGATTTATTTTTTCTTTAAGCATATCATTTTGTTGAGGTGTTCTAGGTGCTAAGAAATTAGGCTTAATTCCATGATCATTATAGTAGACATCTACTTCTGTTTGATCATATTCAGTGCCATGATCACTTTTGATTGTGATTACTTCTATGCCTTTTTCATTTTGAATTTGTCTAAGAAGCCTAGTCAACAGACTACAAGTTTCACCTTTTTTAGGTAAGAACATTATCGAAGTGTATATGGAGTAATCATCTAATATAACTAGAGTGTATTTTTTTCTATTTAAGCTTTCTACCTCAACTGGACCAAAGAGATCCATATGTAGCAATTCTAGAATTCTAGTTGATTTTGAAGAGTTTAGGGGTTTGAAGCTTGTTCTAGTCAGCTTTCCTTCCTGACATCGTCTACATAGTTTTTTTTTTTAAAACTTTACTTGTGAAAGTCCTCTTACTAGATTTTCTGAGGATAATCTAGCCATAGTTTTAAAGTTGAGATGAGCTAATCTTTTGTGCCATAGCCAGTTTGTGTCCTCAGCTTCTTTTGTATAGAAATAGGTTATTTGATTTGACTGTGCTGAGTCAAAGTCTACTGCATACATGTTTTCTTTTCTAATTCCTAGTAATTTTACTTCTTGTGTGACTTTATCCTTTACTTGACATGGATCATAAGTGAATGATTTGTTAGAAGCAATTCTAAATATCAATGCAGTAGTCTGCAGTAGAGATTTGTAACTCTTTGAGTTTATCTCTTTTTTGCTGTGATGATTTGTTAGAAGCAATTCTAAATATCAATGCGGTAAAAGCAATAAATGGACACAGTATTTATACTGGTTTAGACACTCAATATCGAATGAAAATCGAGAGTTTAGTCGAGTCTTCCCTTGGTGACCAGTGTAGTCAAGCCAAGAGGTGAGTATCACTATCTCCTTTTTGAGCTTACAAGAAACTTCCGTTTTACAAGTTGTCTAACTTGTATAAAAGATGAAGAACCTAGATGCTTTGCACAAATCCAAACTCTGGACTCTACTGCAAGACTTGTTCTTCTGCAGACTAGTGATATTTTCAACTATATCTTCACCATTTGGCTTTCTTGAGTAAACTTTGAATGTCTAGATTGCTTTGCAGTCTTTGCCTTTCAATCCTTATTCAATAACACTTCTCAATAAGCCTCACCGATTCTCTTTTAAAGGCTCAAGGAATGAACCTAAGCAGACAACGCACTGTTTCTGGAATGACACTTTTCCACTAGTGTTCCCCACCATCTCCTTCCTGATGCTAGCAGTCCACTATCCCCAGAATTTATGCCGTTGCTACTTTAACTCAAATCTTCACTTGACTGACTTCAAACCTCTGACCTTATCCTGACAATCATCTCTTGTGCAATCCAGTCTGCTGCAACTTCTAGTCTGCACGCAGTCTCTGTTACAACCCTAGTCTGGATCCCATACTACAACCCTAGTATGCACCTAGTCTCTGTTACAACTCTTGTCTGCACCCAGATCAAACTCAGTTCATGCCTTTCCATATTGGTCCTCGTCTGCAAGCTCAGTCCTTTATTCTGAAGCCTTCGAGTCCTTTTCTTGCTTATCAATGCAATAGTTGTTCATCCAAAGTTCTCTATAGTAGTCTGTATCTGATGGTCTACACGATGCCCATACATCTGCAACCGTCGGCTCACTGACATCTAACCTAGACTGCAACTACCTACTTGACTTCTAGCCTAAACATACTAACTACATTATAACTAATACATCTATGTTTTGTTATATCAATTTCTATACAAATGGAAGGATTGCACATTCCTATCAATCTCCCCCTAAATTGATGGTAACAAAAACTCCTATGTAATACAACAAGTACATTACTTTTTCTTACTAACTAAATACATCTTGTTGAAACTAAGTTCAACTATATTAGATTGTTCATAACAACATAATCAAATTAAAATAAAATGAGCAATCTGAGTTTTACCTTTGATGCTCTTTGCCTCTTGTCACGGACCAACGAATTTGGAGTTTGACCCAAATTAAAGCCCGTGACAAATTGATGCGGCCCAAATACGCGGTCCATCAAAGAAGGCCCAAGTTTATCCAAGGAAGGTACAAACCTAGAGAGGTGATGTTCTAGAAGCCGCAAATGCTTTATCTTGGGTAGGTTGGTTCCAAAAGTCTACATGTAAATATAGACCATTAGATCGTTTTGATCTCCACCGTTGGTTGTGGAGGAGAAGTTGTATATAAGGAGATGTTTGGCTCATTTTCCAAACCATCCATCCTTGAGTTCAATCTTGTGTAAACCCAAAAAATCTCGAGAGTAATACATTGTGTTTTCCTCTCAAAGCTTGTTCCGAGTTCCCATTTCTCTTACGAGTTCTTACTTAGCTATTTGGTGAGCGAATTAGGCTGAGCTCGAGCGAAGGTGTGAGTAGCTTGAGTGCCGCACGGGTTGTGAGAAATCTAACCCCGTGACAAGTGGTATCAGAGCAACGATCCTACTTCGTGGAAGTGGTATCAAGGCGCGGTTCAAGTAAGAAGGGAATGGCGGATCAAAGCAACATGACCGAGTTCGTTGAAGAGGTGAACACCGCGAATGTCACCATGCGCAAAGGGAAGGCAAAATCGAAGGATATCCTAACATCCTTCGAGTCACGACTCGAAAGGGTGAAGGACATCATGGGAAAGGTGGTTGTGAGATTGGAGGACGACGTACCAAGCAATGAGACCATTGATGCTCGGGAGGACGCATTCAAAGGTGAGTTGCAAGGTGTTCTTAACTCTCTCACGGACCAATGCGAAGGAGCTTGATGCTTTCCTCTTCAACATGGATCAATACTTTGATCACATGGGCATAGAGAATGAAGAGGCAAGGGTCAAGACGGCGGCGCTCTATCTCTCCGATACGGCATCCATGTGGTGGCGTCGTCGGTATAACGACATCCAAACGGGTGTCTTCTCTATTGACACTTGGGAGGACTTCAAGAAAGATCTCAAGTATCACTTCTATCCGGAGAATGCCCAATATGAAGCGAAGTTACAACTTCGGAAGTTGAGGCAAGAGGGTACGATTCGGGACTATGTGAAGAGCTTCACGGAGTTGCTCTTCCAAATCCCGAACATGTCGGAGGAAGACAAGCTCATCTACTTCATGGATGGACTCCAACCATGGGCGCAACAAGAATTGCAAAGACGTGGAGTGCA
>LIEC01001464.1:0-38658 GCA_001925005.1 Drosera capensis | reverse complement strand
GCAGCAACCTGATTTTGGCGTTCATTATCATGAATATAAGAGGCAACTGAGTTTAAAAGATGTTGGAATCCTGATGGAGTTGTCCTGAACCATAGAATATGAGGTCTTATAATCTGCCAACATTTTCTAAATACTTCATGGAAGGAAGTAGAAATAGGCTTTCGAGTCAAGTAGATAATAGCACCTTGGTTGTATTGATTTGCGAGAATCATGCGGGCATTAGAGCAGTAAGACTGATTAAAATTCAGCCTCTTATGTATTCAGTGAGACTCGGTGTAAATTTTCATCACAAAGAATGAGTAGCTCTCTAGTTGCAGTTTTTTGGTAATGTAGTCCACAACTATCGATGTTCAAGCCATTCACTATTTGAAATATTCTAGCGTTGTGCATTTAATCCTGCTGAAACCTATAGAACAATAAGCTCATAGTGAGTTAGTAACAAGTATAAACCAGATGGATGAGCTGGCTGCTGCATAGAAAAAAGAGACTTTTCCACAAACCATTTGAAATCATGGCTTCTTCTTCCTAGGTCAAGTCCACAGGTCTCTCCTTCTGGCCATAGAATATTTATGATTCCCTTGACCAGCTAAATACCTACCAACTGTGTTTTAATAGTGATGATTACCATGTAACGGGTAGAGTCTTGGTGCTCTGTTACACAGTTACACCGAACTAGAATGGTCCCATTAGGCTCATGATTCGTTACCCATGGTAATTTCCATATTTAAAAGTCACAGTTTGCATGTAGAAAACACCATAGTGCTTACTTTGAAACAGTTGGTAGAAGCCTTTTTCGTTTTCCCTATTATGCAGTTATTATCGGGATTTCTTGTTTTCTGCTTTCTTCCCCTTCTATGGTTGGTTGATTCACCGATAGCAATTTCTTATATACTTATAACATACTTCATTTCCATGAAAGAGTAGATGTCCTATCCAATAGGTGCTCTGGACCTATAAATCGTTGGGATAGGATAGATCTTTTTCCGTTGTTGAGCTGTCTTTTTTTTCGTCTTCAAGCAGAATGCTCTGCAGTGTCCCTAATGGTTTAATTGAGGTTGTGTATAACTTTCCTTTCAATCATTGATAGGTTTAGTTGTCGGTGGACTTGCTAACATTTCAAATACAGAATCAAGCATTAGGTATGGATTGCATGTCCGTTTGGATGGTTATACCTCACTCTGCCCCCCTCCCCTTCTCATAGTTGGCTCATAAAACCTTCTGAAATTTTCACTTACTTGCTTATTCCCCTTTGTTTGCAGGGAATGGTTTAACTTCCACGAGGAGTTTTTCTTCCTTTTCTTGTTGCCTCCTATCATATTATATCCTTTTATGTTTTTTTGTCTGTTGAGATGAGAATGGCCTCCTTTATATTGCTGCATCAGATGTTTAAGAGCTGCTTGAACAGTTCATTTTTGTACTGGTTGTTTTCCTTGACGTCTAGTGCTTACTCAGTCAGGCTTCATTCTGTCACCTGTAAGTTATTTGTTTCTTGTTTCAACGCTCTTTGTATGACTATTTTGCTGTTGGGGGTAATTCGATCTTTGTTGATGTTCAGAAACCATTCTTTTCAAACTTTGGAGCAATTGTGACATTTGCTATTCTTGGAACCTTCATAGCTTCCATTGTGACAGGCAGTCTTGTGTAAGTAGTTTCTTTTTCACCTATGCATATCTTTATCTTGTATGCTGATGGTATGCATCTCTGAAGTTTCTCTCTCCTGCAGATACCTTGGTGGACTCACGTTCCTCATGTATAGGCTTCCGTTTGTTGAATGCTTGATGTTTGGTGCGCTCATATCATCCACAGACCCTGTCACAGTTCTGGCCATATTTCAGGTGTTTATGCTTTTTCCTCTTTGGGATTCTCTCCGATAGTAATTTGGTCTTTATCATCTTACTTTTTGTCTTCATGTGCGAGCTGGTTATCTGCCCTTTCCTTCACTGTCTATTCTCCAAGCCTCGAGTGTTTGACTGAGTTGTTTTCTTCGAGTCCTTTGATGGTACATGTGCACTGATTCCTGTTTCTCTTCTGGCTAGTAGAGCACCTTATGCATGGAAAACATACGCACAAGCACTTCATGTCAGTGTGAGATTATATGCGCAACTGAGACGTTGGGGATTCCTTGATTGAAGGAAAAAAAAAGGCGAAACAGCTAATTGTATGGGCCGGACTAGTGTTCTAGGTGTTAGTCCTACTGTCCTGTATCCTAGGCAACTCATTAGATATTCCCTTTACATGTTATCAACTTTTTTCCATACTTAACTATATTTAGCGAATTTGTCAGTAGTGGCTTACTTAGGAGGAGATGAATTGAATCATGTAGACTTCCTAGTGCATGCAAGTCATATCTAATAATCAAAGGAAGATACAGATATCAAAACATTCATTGCCTTATAAAAATAGGGAAAATGGTAGAATCGAAGATTGTTTTCCTTTAAAATGAAGGCTTTATGAGTGATTGCTGATTTTAAATTTATTTGGTGCTGCCGGATTCTGTATGGCTGATATTAATTTTGTAGGAACTTGGGACGGATGTAAACCTGTATGCCTTGGTGTTCGGAGAGTCTGTGCTGAATGATGCAGTGAGTCACTCTTTACATTTTTTTTCTATCACATGATTTGCTGCTGGATTCGTTTTCCTCCTAAATGATGGCTAGTTCTCACTGGATATGATTTTTCTGGAATTGGAAGGTTGCGATTTCCCTTTACAGGTGGATAACAACTTTCCTTTTTGATTTATCCATTAGGAATTTACTGAAATTGAGGCTAATTAAGAGGCGAATTTTGCAGGACTATGTCTATGATGAACCGACAAGCAGCATCAGGACAGAACATTTTCATGTTCATTTTAGGCTTCCTTGAGACTTTCATTGGCTCATTGTCAACAGGTAAATCTCAGAAGTCCCTTTCGATTTTAAGAGCTTTGTGCCATTTCTTTTTTTTTTCTTTTTCTTTTTTTAATAAATTTGTACCATTTCTATATCATCTGAAAGGACCTTTTTTTGGGGGGAAGCCTCGAGTTGTTGGAGGATTTTTTTTTTGTTTAGGCTGGAAATTTGATGTGATGCGAGACATTCATTATTTTTGTAAAAGACAAATATAACCTCACCTTCATATATATACCAAAGTGCTTCATATCTAGGTTTTGAGTGTGTGCAACCTTCCTCCTTTTCTTCCTTCCTTTCTTTTCCAACACACATCCACCGTTGCTGCCCCTGCCGCCACCGTCTCAGGCCATCTCGTCCATCTTCCTCACGATGATGTGTGTTGGAAAAGAAAGGAAGGGAGAAAAGGAGGCAGGTCGCACACACTCAAAACCTAGATATGAAGCACTTTGGTATATATATGAAGGTGAGGTTATATTTGTCTTTTACAATTTTGTCTAACTGTTTCTGAAAAGGCCATTGTAAGAATCCCAGGGGAGCCCAACAGGGAGGTCCAACATTCATTCCAGGTTAAGTATGATGCATGTGTGAATTTGGTCGAACCCAAAAACTTAGGCTAGTTGGTTACAGGCGGTTTACATACAAGTACTGCTATTATTTTTTCTACACGGTTGATGGGGGTAACCAACTAAATCATTTATATCTAGAGATTGGAGGGGTTTCATCTAATGCTTGAACTCTGTTTAATAGGCTATGAGCAACTTCATCTGTGCAACGTCATGTTTTATGATGACTTTCCCATCCATTTTCATGGGATGTTGAGCATAATTGCTTCTTGTCTATGAATTGCTAAGTTCTCTCTGTTCTTTCTGCTGCAGGAGTTGGTGTTGGATTTATTTCTGCTTTGATATCCTTCACAACAGATTTATGGTTACTTCCCAGGAGTTTCCCTACGATTCGTTCTCATTTTTCTTAATAGATTTTTAAATTCTATTGTCATCCTTGACTCCATGAACTTATTCAAATATGCTGGGCTCGACATTGACAAGTGAGTGATGTGCAGACTTCCTGACTGCTGTGGATTAAGCCTTGGTTTCCTATGACCTACTGTTCTTTTGTTTATTTTTATCAGCCTTCAGAACTTGGAATGCTGTTTGTTTGTCTTGTTTCCGTACTTCTCGTAAGACATCTCTGATCTTTTCTGTTACTAAAGATTCGTTGTAGGTGTTGGTTCTTCTCTGTTGACTGTTGAGAACTCTTTTTATTTTTAGGTACATGCTTACAGAAGGTCTTGGTCTCTCGGGTATTGTGGCAATATTGTTCACGGGAATTGTGAGTGCATACATCACTGTATCTGAGGAGCCTCTATTGTATAATAAAGCTGGGGATGATGCTCTGTTAATTTTTATTTCAGGTGATGAAGCATTATACATACTCAAATCTGTCAGAGAAATCTCAACAATTTGTTTCTAGTTTTTTCCATCTGATTTCATCATTGGCGGAGACATTTATGTAAGAATGTCAGCATTGTTTTATAGTTAATTTAAAAATCGCAGAGGTAATTATCTGGTGTAATTGACTTGGTTCACTCTGCAGCTTCATATACATAGGCTTAGATATTGTGATGGAGCAGCATAGCTGGTCGCACATTGGTTTCATATTTTTCTCCATCGTATCCTTTCTTCGTAATGAATATTAAATGCTAGCCTTATAACATGCCTCTATTATCATTGCTTTTGTTGGTCCTCAACCTAATTTTTCCAGATATTCATTGTTATTGCAAGGTACGCATGACCTCCTGGTTCTGCATTTTACGTCTCTACTTGAATGAAAATGATTACTAGTATTTTATTCTGAAACGTGCACATGTTATGTGATGGATAGTTGACAACTATACCTCTGCTATCCAATTCTTTTTTTTTTCTTTTTTTGTTTCCCACATTGATGAATATGTATCCACATTGATGAAGCTTGAATTCATTCATCAGTGAACATCTTGATGTAACATTGCGATTTTTTTCTCGGGGCACTAACCTGTCTGTGTGATTGTCTTTGAAGGGCTACAAATGTTTTTTCCTGTGCTTATCTTGTCAATTTGGTTCGGCCTTTGCATCGTAAAATATCAATGAAGCATCAGAAAGCACTTTGGTATAGTGGTAAGAACTTTGAGATGGTTCATTTTATTCTGTCTTGACTGTCACCATGTAGTCATCAATTTGGGTAATGTGCAGGACTGAGAGGGGCTATGGCTTTTGCTCTTGCGCTCCAATCAGTGCACGATCTTCCGGAAGGGCATGGTCAGACAATCTTCACGGCAACAACTGCAATAGTTGTCTTGACGGTATGGGCAATAACTGCTCTGGTCTTTATGAACTGTCATGCACTAACCGATTAGAAGTTCATTTGATGACAATCTTGCTTAATTAACTGGATGCATGATAATGTAAACTGAATATCTTGGACGAGCACCCGCACCCTGAAAAATGACCAGAACTCATTAATTAATTCCTATATAATCAAGGTCTAAACACTGATGAGGTGCTTTCCAGGTCCTATTGATCGGAGGGTCCACAGGAACCATGCTAGAAGCTTTGGAGGTCATAGGTGATACCAATGAAGGTCACCTAGGCGATGTAAGTTATTCTGCCCCATATCTCTGCTTGCTTATGTCTTTCCTCTTTATCGGTCAAATATTCAAATATTCCTCTTTTTCTAGCTTTAATGAATCATGATGACTATCTTCTGTTCTTCATTTTTGATCAAGATGGTTCGCCATCGTAGCTCCAGCAGGCAAGGTTCTTTTTTATTCGTGTGTAAAAAAAAACAGATACTTTGTTCTAAAGTTAATATTGAAAGTTGAGATGGCGAAGCCTTTTTCTTGGGATTTCACCTAGTGAAACCCTTAAATATATGTTTCTATGATTTCCAGAATTGCCAAATTTGATCAGACTAGTTCAGAGTGTGTTGTGGACTGGTTCACCATGCATTTATATAAATGGAACGTAAACATTGAGGATTCCTTGCTCTTCAAATTTCATGCCATTTACAGCACAGCAGTGCAAACTAGAGGTCGCCATCTTTTGTTTCATCTGACCTGCTGCTTTAGATGAATAATTCTTCTTTCCAGTGTCACCCTTGCTAATTATTGTGATTATTTCTTCCTTTAAGCTTGAGGACTGTTGCAACTCAGAGCTCCTTGTGGTAAATAGGTTTTTGAGAGAAACAGTGGATATGTGCCTACTACCGAGAACGAAGAAGAACCATCATCTGGTAGCCGACTGAAGATGAGACTGAAAGAATTCCATAGGAGGTACTCCCGAATTGTTCCCTTCCATTGAGTTTCCCTCTGCCTGAATGGATTGATGTTTACGTTTCTGATACCACGATGATTTTATGTGCTCTGTCTTCAATTGTTTGCGTAGCACACCATCATTCACATCGTTGGATAAGAATTATCTCACACCGTTCTTTACTACTCAGTCTGCTGATGAAGAAGAGCACGGTAAGGATGTCTTGAACATCTGCTAATTATTTCCGAAGCAGTTTCTCATTTTTATTTTATAAAATTAGAGAACTAGATTCAGTGTCAAGTGCTTCTCACTAGTTCCTCAGAACAACATGCTGTTTCTGAAATAGACTTGACTTTGTAGATGAGTGGCAGTAAAAAACAACCCTGCAGGGTATCTTCTGGTTTTTCCTTTTCCTTTTCGGCTATTTAGTGCTACAAACTTCGTAGATTGCATTCGCTTTTCCTTGATCCGGATGTGATTCCTAGTCTTATGTTCTTTGAAACATAACCTTTAGTTCATGTACTTCAACTGCTTCGTCTATAGTGGCTCTTGAATCATTCTATTCTGAGTGTTTTCTTCTGTTCTTTGGTGTAACAGATGATCCAAGATCCAGTTCTAGAAGAGAGGGGTTCCATGGCCATAATTGAGTGACTTTGGCTATGACTTCAACGTATTGACTCCGGGAGATGACGCTACTGCTGTAACTAGTTACCAAGAGAGTGTAGAGGAAGAATGCACGAGAGGTTATCATGTGCATGTTGATGATACTCATAGCTAGTGATACAGATGAAGAACCAGCGGTGTAGCTTGCTGGAGTACATGTTCTAAAGTGTAGGTTCACCAAAAAAGTGTAGGTTTTTGTAATAGATGCTGGCATGCTGCTGATATATCGAAAAACGAAGTCTTATTTGTAGTATCAAATTTTCCGCTTCATTGAAACTTCAACAGATGCCATCGGAACAACTGTGTTATTGTGCTGATTGAGGGAGCTGGCTTGTAATATTGTCCATGCTCGAATCAGATCACCTCGCGAGCAGCTTCACCATGCTCGGATTTGCCGTGGTTGTCAAATACTTGGTGACAGCGAACTTGACGATATATTAGTCCCTAACGATAGTTAACAACATCAATCTAAAATTTCTTCGTGACAAGAATGACACGGGCTAGATAATTTGGAGATAAGGTTCGAAACAAGACTCAATCCAAGGAGGCTCAAAAGTTAGCCCATTTCCGGATTCTTCTCCATCCTTCTTCAAACTTGTCATAACTTGTAAATGTGAAGGGTTTTATAGAAATGTCTTATAAACCGAAGGAAGAGTCTAGCTCCGCGTTCTAAATCCTTTCATAAATATGTATATAAATGAGAGGTTGGCTCATCTATGAAAAAGATAAGAAATACTTCTTCCATCTCATTAATTTAGTTATAATTTTTTTTTGTGAATTTCAATTTATTTCCAACATTTTTTATTTTTATTTAATAATTAATTTATATTAATATAATTAAACTATTATTATTATTATTATTATGTTATAAATCTCATTTTCATCCTATTATCACACCCAGAATATTATTTCATAGTTAACATGGAATGGAATATTGTAATTATTCAATTATAATTATCTTTTCAAATGATGTATTTATCTAAACCTAAATATTTTTCTTTAGATCTTATCTACTTTTGAGGCTATTAAAAGAACTTATCTAATTAGTTATTAATTAAATCTAATCACCTTAATTAGATGAAAAAATTAGTTATTAATTAATCATCTTAAGTCTTATAAATAGAGCTCATTTATAAAGTGTTATATGCATAATCTAAGAAAGGAAAATCTCTTTCTCTCTCTATATTTTCTATCTAAAATAGTTTATTTATTTTATTAATTTCGATTTTTATTGACCGAAATCAAATCACATATATCGACAAATCAAGTCAACCTGCACAAACACTTGTTTTATAACATATTTGTAATAGTTGTCTGATACTTGAAACCAATAGTAGTTTGAACTGCCTCAAAAGCTATAGATCTTCATCTCTATGTGCATCAAATACTTGTTGTATCTGAGTTACTAAAGATCATTCACCAGAAATCGAGAATGCAGATCAAACTCCTAGATACTTCGATTACAATTTATTTTCGATGAAACAGATTTTGCCATCTCCAAACAGCAAAAGCATTAAAGGAGTAACATCGGTGAGACATTGACAAAACGAGCAAAAACCTTCCAAGACTTGAAGATTCAAAATCGACTAAACAAGGCCATAAACAAAATCTTGATGTGTCAGTTAACATCAGGTTTAGCCATCTATGAATATGACAAGGACAAGGCAAAGCGATCACCCACTCATCACGCTTGAGGGGTTCCGTTATCCAAAGACCAAAAGATTAAAACTTTATGCCATTCTACATCTCAATCACAACTATGATAATACAGCTCTTATGTTGGAAAAGACAATTCTCTCCAACAATTGAACAAAACACTGACCTTGGACGGTAAACGAATAAAATTAGGCCTTCATGTGGAAATAGTCTTGATCAAAATGATGCAACCTAACATAACCGTCTTCTCCTCCACTCGAGAAGCTGCAAAACGTTAAAAATGAGGAAACACTCCAACAGATGATAAAAAACATGATAAAATAATAGCAGCAATGCAAGGACTCAAAACTCAAAAAAATTAAGGAAATAAAGCAATATGAAAGGACATGAAATCTAAAGCCAATTTTTTGATAAAAAAAATTACGAGAAATAACAATTACAATCCAAGCAATTGGCTAGGACACCTCTAAGAATGACTATTGTTGCTAGTTGCTGAAGTTTGTGAACCAACAAATCAGCTAAACAACTACAAAACCAGCAGTTGAAGGAAAGAAGATGAAAAGAAATTGTTACCTTCTTCCGTCAGGATTGAAAGCCAGAGCATTGATAGGTCCGAAATGCCCTTTCACTCCACCAATTTCTTCTAGCAAAATCTACACAACCAATAGCGGACAAAACAACGTCAGAGGAGCAAGCCGAGACCATTAACCCTTTAAGAGGGAGAAGAGCCCTTGTGACATCAACCAACCCCAAAACACTATGCTAAACCCATCATAATCGGTAACCTTCAGAACCAGATCAAATTTTAAAGGGGCAAGCATGGTCCATGGTATTGATATACTCAAGAGTATCTTAGACAGAGTTCTAGCTCAACAGAAGACATCAATAATGGGTGAAAGCCTATGAATACAAATCTGTCTCCTAGACTCGACTATTAGTAGGAGTGTTTTAAAATCGGATTCGGTTTTACAGATAGGAAAAAAGATCACTCGTTTCTACTAGTCAATGCCATCTAATACTGATCTATGTGATTAATGTGAGCCAGCCAGCTGAAGCCTACCAACGCCATTGTTATTGCAGATGATGGGCGCCCGACCTAGGCTACCCACATATGCACAAGGATAAGCATGCTTCATTTGTTCGTCTCATTAGAACCCATCGTCAAATGAGGATAAAGAACAACTACTTCCCAAACGGGTAAAAGATTATCTATACCTTGTCATAGAATTTTGCCTCAAACTTTCCTGCCCTGTGATCAGTTGTTGTGACTGCTGATGCATCCTGACCACCTCCAAGTACCACCTAAAAAACACCCCACATCAACCACATTGCATGATGAGAAAGCACAATGAAGAAAAGTAAGCAAGCTATATATTCATGCAGCCAAATATGATCACATGATACCAACTTCCCTTTAATATTAGTGAGACAAATCTAAAAGACCTCAGAAACAAATGACTCCAGATAAAAATCAAGAATTATAACGAGCCTCTAGATTGTTATCTAGAGTTGGATCTTATGAACATAAACTCATCCTTTGCCTCCAGATTCATAGGTTTTATACAATCAGTTTAGACCACTATATCCCCAGGAAAATGCCCAGCATGCAGCAACATGAATAGAAAATCTGAAAGTAACAGGCAACTTCAAATTTCACACTTTTCGCAATTTAGGATGCAGCCGAAGACAAGCCACAAAAAATTGCTCATTTCCCTTTTTCTTTTATATTATTCAGATTAGTTACTGAAGTGAAACATAATGACCATACATGGTCGAGGAGCCCCACAACATAGGTCATGACCATACATGACCATACAAACACCCAATGTACCAAACAACCAAACATAACCGTAACAGAAGCAGCCCCACAGCACCTACATGGTCAAGGATGGGAGACATAGTAACAGCATTAACTGGGCGCTCCGTAGCATAGGTCTTGATAAGTGTCAAGGTTCTGATATCCCACAGCTGTAAAAAATGTAAACGATCAGTAAGGTCATACATGGAAATCAGAAGCAAGTAAACTTGAAGTACAAAAGCAAAAGCCGACGGTAGAAACAAGACTTGTCAATTGTGTTACCTTGGCTGTTTTATCCAGTGATCCCGTAAGAAAGTGTGAGCCATCTGCAGATTTGCAGAGGGATGTGATCGACTTCTTATGGCCAGTTTCCTTGTCAGACTCCTTCAGCAGCTTACCCGTCTGTGGTCATCATTAAATAAGAAGCAGCACAAACCAATCTACTTCAGATAAAGAGAAGAGGAAAAAGCCTTATGACAGTTGAAAGCCTTATAAACAACAAAATGAGGGCGGAACCATCTCTTGCAACAACATGGCTCTCAACAAGTACACAGTTGAAAGTTGAATCTAGAACAAGTTTGTGTCAGTAACCTCAGAGTCCCAAATGCGAACAGTAGCATCTTCACCAACACTGATGATAGTTCTGTTGAGAGGACCCCAAACTGCCCGAGTTATTCGTCCTTGAGGGCCTTTGATCACAAGGGCAGACTCACTAACCTCTGCCAGTCACACATTTAAAGGAGTTGAGCGCAAGAACACCATCACATGTTTTGTTACAACAATGTGTCCAATTCATAAATCTGTTCCAGATGAACACAACTTGTGTGCCTCAATGGACAAAAATCTAATCTAACAGCTAAAAACAATATCTCATTGACATGAAAGTTGGAGCATACCTTATGATACTGACACAATTTGCTCCCACAAAAAAAAAACTATTTTTTATAAAATAGAATCTTTATTATTTGTTTCACACTAAGATAAGTTCTTCCTATTTAATAGGAATAGTCTACACCACTCTGTTTCAATCTTTATAAAGGTGCAGTCGCGCAGATAAGATTTCTTCCAGATTAGAGGGTATTCCTTCAGATTTATGAGTCTTAATTTCTATGTTCTACAAGACAACAAAATCCGCACTTTTATCAAATTACAAGGGATCGACATATTATGTATGCTCAATAGGCATGTCCATGAATTACGACCGGCACATGGATAAGTTATCGAGGACTGAGTACAACTAAACTCTTCTGGGGCTACCCATAGGAATATGGCAAGAGCAAGAAATGCACTAACAGAGAACCACCTGGGATACTAAGATCAATAATATACGCCACATGGAATGAATTCAAGGGATTCAGATTAGCAACGAGGAAGTTCATATCTTGGAAATAAGACTTGAAGTACGAAATTGACAGCAAAGACAACTAAACATTGACTTCCAGGACTTCATATACATCAAAAGGCATGTGTAACACAGCAACAGAACAAACTTCACGACAAACATCCTGCCTAAAGATGTTCTGTGCTCATCTAGCATTATATTTCAGGGAAAAGCATATCTCAATATACTTTACGTGATTACAGGAATAAATTTGACTAACACAAGAAACTGTCAATTCAGCTTCTTATATCACATGCACAGCACAACCCAATCAAAAGATCACTAAAACTTCTTAAGAACAAAAGTGAAAAAAGCTTACGTTCACTGGGATCCTTTGCAATGCGCTTGACATGAATAGCAGAGGTCACTTGCATAAACGGGTCAGACGTTATCACAACAAGTTTATCTCCTACAGAGAACTCCACCGATCTCGCCGGAGAATCAAAATTGAAGGTGTATAGCTCAGTCCCAGTCTGAACATTCCACAACTTCACCGTCTGATCAGCGCTTCCAGTAATAAGGCGCTTGGAATCCCCTGCAAGCCAAAGTCTTTTTAACACTTAAAATCCACAAAAAGCTCAATTTTACACACCATTAATCATAAAATTAATAACCAAGTATCAAAAGCTCTCACTCACCCAAATTAAAAGGTCGTACGCAGCCTAACCTCACAAATTAATATTTACATTCAGTTTTTATCGATGAAAACTCCGAATAAGATATCCTTCATTGGAGTCTCCAATCACTAATCCAATTTTGTTCTCTCCGATTGAGAATAAATTCACAACTAGTTTATTTAACCCAAATCAAGAGTCTAATTTGCAATGAAATTCCTCAAAAGTGCATCCCCTCCATATATAAACCTACAACTTCGCCAGCCACACGATATACAACTCCTCTAAATTAACTCCATAAAATTCCACAATTAAATACAAATCAAATCACATAAAACCCACCAACTTCAACCTACACAATCATCAACCATCACCCAAACCCTAAAATCCCCAAATCACACAAATCCATAATCCAACTCATAACTCACTCGAAACATCGCAGGTCCAAACGGCACCATTATGTCCCCGATAAGTCCCGAGCCGCTCTCCGTTGTCCGCGAACCACACGGTGGGGGTGTGATCTTTGGCACACGAAAAAAGCAGATCGCCTTCCCTGTTGTATTTCAGAAACGTGAGCGGCCTTTCGTGGCCCTTCATCAGAATCGGCCTCATCGTTGTTGGATTTTTTTCCTAGGGTTAGGGTTTCGATTGATTGCTCGAGGATCGCGGAAGGAGATGAGGATTCGCCGGAGATGAGGAGCGGCGATGCGGGGGAGTTTGTGGGTTGGTTGATGATTAGGGTTTTGGGTGGGAAGGAGACACTGAATTGCGTCGGGCCGGTTAGAACAGGGTGGGTCCCAATAAACTAATACTTTTATCTCAAATATTTTTTTTATATACATAAATCTAGATTTTTTTTCTTTACCTATTTCAATTTTAATCATATAATATTTTTTAAATATAAAAATATTATAAATAAATTGAGATAGACAGATTAGACAAAATGATACAAAAATTTTGAAATGGGAAAATATAAGATACAAGAAAGTTCAACATGAGATATATGATGCTATATCTATAATTAATCAAAACGTAAAAAAATATTTCAATAATGAGCAAAAAAATAATGCTAAAATAGAATTGAGTTAAAATTAATTTTATATTTAGAATCAAATATAGTTATAACTATCCTTATCATATCATTTATTATGATTATTTCTTAAGTTTTTTTACTTTTAAAAAATAATGAAAGTTACAAATTTACTTATCTAATAAAGAAATATATTAAAATATGTTTGAAAAAATTAGTAGAATACAAGGATAAAAAAGGTGAAAAAATTGGGTATAATTTTGAAAAGTTTATGATGTTTATGAAATTTCGAAAATAAGTTTATAGAAAATAATATCGACACCTAAATTGTACCTACATAAATAAAAACAAAAAAGATGAGATCGAGAAAAAATTTGTACAAATAGAACCATTTAGATATAAAATAGAATTAAATATTGAAATCATAATTCTATAATTGATGATAAAAAAATTTTGATGTTAAATTATAACAATAATTACACCCATTTTAAAATCAAGAATGGACTTGCTATTAAAATAAGATATATGTTTCTTCCGTTTCATAAAAAGTACAATAATTATCTTTTTACGTTGTCTAAGTTTTTAACATAAAAATATCAAATCGCTACAACATACTACACGAACTTCTCTCTCAACTGTTACAATGAACTCCACTATCATTAAAAAAATACTTTTTTTTCATTAAATTCAACACACACAGAAAATTTTGAAAAAAAGATTGGGTATAATTTTGAAATGTTTATGATGTTTATGAAATTTTGAAAACAAGTTTATAGAAAATAATATCGACACCTAAATTGTGCCTACATAAAATAAAAACAAAAAAGACGAGATCGAGAAAAAATTTGCTCAAATAGAACCATTTACGTATAAAATAGAATTAAACATTGGAACGATTGTTCTATAATTGATGCTAAATTATTTTTTGATGTCAAATTATAACAATAGTTAGACCCATTTTAGTATCAAGATTTGACTTTCTCTTAAGATAAGGTATCTGCTCCCTCCGTTTCATAAAAAGTACAACAATTGTCTTTTAACGTCGTCTAAGTTTTTAACATAAAAAAATCAAATCGCTACAGCATGCTACACGAACTTCTCTCTCAACTGTTACAATGAACTCCACTATCATTAAAAATATATTTTTTTCATCAAATTTAAGACACATAAAATTCAGTATCTGATCAATTGTTAGATTTAATTTGAAACGAAGAAAATATTATATTATTCTCTTCGTTTCAAAATAAGTGCAATGACACGTCACTTTAAGTTTCTTTAGGATCATCAAACATCATTTTTTATAAAATTCTTATAAAACAATAATGATAGATTTAATTGTGAACTTTAACCCTGTATCGAAAAAAATAATTTTCTGACATCGTTAAGAATAAAAATAAAACATCTTGAATTATATGTTGTTGTATTTATTTATTTATTTCTTTGACAAAGGGAGTATAAAATTCACAAAGCTCCTCCCATGTCACTTGGGGTCATTTTTGTAATAACGGTATGAACATAATTAGCAAGTTAATTTAGCATTCTTCTATATTCTCTTTAGCTTTTCTCAGTGTGTTCGATTTCTTTTGATGTTTGAGATTTTGTTTAATGATAACTCTCACTCTACATGTTGGATCTTTGCATCATTAGATTCTTTGGATCCCTAACTTCGTTTGAAATCGTGGTAGTCTTGGATTAGAGATCCGACAAGTATAGAGTAATATTCGATCAAAACATTGTGAAGTTTGAAGTGATAACAGTGTGTGAAATTTAAATTCGTAATAACTTGTGATTCGGAGATTGAATTAATGTAACGTTTGTGACATTGGATTCCTTGATTCGTCCTTTTTGTCGTGACTACTAATCTCACCGATTTTGATGGAGTAAAAACACGGTGTCGTGATGCAAACTGGGAGTAATATATGAGGGAGAATATGAGTTGGAGAAAATTGAGAGAATGATGATAAAGAGAGGAGATGAATGAAGGGCTGATAATTGAAAGAAGATGAAAGTGAAGTGGCTGTGGTGGTGGTGGATGTGGTAGGAAGTGGTTAATGGAAAGTGATGAGTGGGAAGTGGAAGAAGGTGACAATGATGAAAATGAAGAAAAGAGTGACCGGTGGGGTTTGGTATATTGGGTGATAGTATTTAGGATATTATGATATTTCATATATCGTATTTATAAAACCCTTGTGTAATTTCATCTTCAAAAATTATTTTTCTCGGAGCCTAAAGTTCCAAACATTTTATTAGAATGTTCTCTCGAAGCGACTCTCTTATCTCCGTAAATTCATTATATGTGTCACACTTTGTAACTTTCGTTACTTGTCGTGCATTTTAATCTCATTTATTCTAAATATAAGCTTAACTTATATTTTTTAAATATTTATATGTCCCAAAATTTTCGGGTATTACATTTTGGATATATGAACTGTTATTTGCGTTATATATTAACTGAAATTTTACGTGTATGAACAATTGTTTGTGCGATGAATGGACTATTATTCTTAAAAAAGATCATAAGTACTCGTTCAGTTGTGAACTGTTTATATGTTACTATGTAATCTGGTCTTTTCACACAAAGAACTCATAAATTTGGCTATATGAACTGTTACTCGAAACATTAAACATCTTATGGGTTGTTGCATAAAAATATAAAATTGAACATCTTTATAAGATATAGTTGATTATGGGTTGTTGCATAAAAATATAAAATTGAACATCTTTATAAGATATTAAGACATTATATTATTTCATAGAAGTTCAAAACATTACAAGAGGGCAAAATTCATATAATTATTTGATCTAACTAAGGACTTTAGATTCTTCATAATTGGTTTGTTTGATGTTAAGATAAAGTTATGCATAACAACTAATGCATCTTGTTTAATCACATCTTTCTAATACTATTCGAAGTATATTGATACAGATATGTATGAGTTATAGTTAAAGGTTGATTTTAGTCCTACGTTATGTCACTTAAGACATGAGTTCTAATATTGTAGATTTTTACATGAAATATTGACAATATGAATTGTATATTATTAAAGCGTAAACGCCCATGTCATTTATATGAACTGCAATGACATCAATATGAACTGCACATATTCATGGATGTCGAAATCAGATTATGATATAAAACCATTACATGAGTTGTGAGGATCATAAATACATAACAACTTGATGATTTAAACAAGAATAACAATCAATGACTTAGTCTTAGATGTATATTGACTATTAACTATTATAAAATTTAAAATGTCTCCTTTATATTGTTAAACTGTATTATTTGGATCTATGAACTGTCTTCCTTTATTGAGTAAATTGATTCAACTGTTTGTGTGGACTTTCTTTCTTCAGCGGATAAACTGTATTATTTGATTGTGTAAACTGTCTGTGTGAATTGATTTTTGATGAATTACATTTGTGTCTTATGAAGTGTAAGTGAAATACTTGTGAACTACATAAACAGAATATATGAATTATATTCATTATCATGTGTATTTTGTTTAACAACAATCGTGAAGTGTTTTTTCACTTAATTATATACAACTAAAATGACAAACTATAATCTTCATATCCTAAATTGCTAAAATATGAACCGCAAATGATATAAAACCAAGAAATGATCGGCCAGTAAATCATGAACTACTTATATATAAACAATTAACTATGGATTGGATTTTGACAGTCTCTAATCACCACTTTAAAATCAAAGTCTCCATTGATTATCAAAATACATCACTTGAATAACAACGACAAAATACATCATTTGCACACCTAAACCATCACTTGAGTTTGGGATGGATTTAAGGGATAATCGAGAGTTAAGATTTGGGGATTGTGTGAGCAGAGTGACGTTGTCGCTCGCCATTGCAGCTGGGGACTGTGGCAATAGTGTTAGAAGGAGAGACGAGGCGGAGATGGCGACCATAAAGCACATAATGATTGGAGTTGTAACTTTGAAACTTGCGCTGCAACGACAGACATTAATCTTAACTTATAGCTGTAGGTGTTGCGACTCAGAATTCCTAAGACAAAATCTCTGAGTTGCAACATCACATTTTGTAGCGTTACGCAGCTTTTGTCCTCGATTAGAGTTATCTTCGTTACATATGTGAGAAAATAAGTACCGAGATTCAACTCATTCGACATGTTCTGTTTACAATCATCCATTTTGTTTCTTTATACTTAGCCTAAACTATATACTCCCTGCGGCTCATTGAAAAATATATTTCATCTGTTTCATAATTGTTATAATATTTTTATTCGAATCCATTTTTTATGTGTTTTAAATTTTTATGAATTTTGATTAAAAAAAATATTTTTTTAGTGATAGTGGGATTTACTGTAACAGTTATGAGAGTTGTTAGTTGATATATTGTAATAGATGATGATTGTTTTGATATTTTTTAGATTAATTACTTATAAAAAAAAATGAAAATGTTATAGTAAGATTTTCAAGATGTCGTAAAATAATAAGTGTTATAAAAATTATGGGATTAAAGAAATAACAATTTGACTTTCAATATTATTTCGTATTTATTTTGATAAATTTTGTATTATCATGAGACGATATTAAAATAATTTTTTTAGTTCAATTATATTACATGACAAAAAATATCATTACTTTTTTATAAAAAAAATTTATAAAAAAACGATTATACGGTGAGATGGATCAAGTTAATCTCCATATAGACACTTAAATTAATTACACTTCTCTTCTCACAGGGCAATTATCTTTTTGACTGTTGCTACCGCTCGAATGATTTTCGGTGAAAAAAACATATCCATCAGATGTATGAATTATTGTGCGTAGCTACCTGGTGTACTTTTTTCTTCAAGAAATGGTCCACACAATTTCCACCATTTTTCCACAAACCAAATCAAAACCCATCACAACTCTTCATAGATTTGAAGAATCAGTTACACAAATAGCGCGAAACAAGGACACCCTAAAAACACCACCCATTTCTCTCTCCCGTTTCCAAAACTCATCATCTTCATCATGATCAACACAAACCCACCAAAATTCTCCCTCATTTGATCTCAACCCATAACTCAAAATCTCCAATTTTGATTGTTTCAACAAAAATCCCAGCTTCCCAGATCCCAATTTGGCCAAATTTTGATGATTCCGGTGATGGGTTTTGCGCTAATCATGATCAGATCATCAAATTTGGGCCCGAGGATGATGGTGTAGAGAGTGTTGGATTGAGGGTTTTGGTTTGTTTGGTGGGATTGCGATGATGGGGAGGAGAGGTGAGGAAGATTGTGTGTGGTTTGGTGTGGATGGTTGTGATCGTGGTTTCGGATTGACCGAGTGGATCATCGTCGTTGTCGTCGTCGTCGGGTTCCTCGATGTCGCCTGCGAGGTTTATTGAGCATAGGGTTTCAAGGTTGGATACGCTTGCTGGTGTCGCGATCATGTATGGTGTTGAGGTATTGCAAGTTAGAACATCAACTTGTGCTTGGATTGGTTTGCTTCCATATCGAGATCAGATTTGTGGTTTTCGGGTTATTTCAGGGTAAAGGCGGTTGTAGTTGGGGGAATTTAGGAGTTCAGCCTGTATTTTGAGTAGGTTTGTAGATTTTGTGCCAAATGAAAGGACAGAGGATCTGATGAGGGTATGACTTTAGAGATACATGAGTAAATCTTTTATCATAAGTTTGGACTTTTTTTGGGACGACAATGTTGAAAACTGACATTTTTGATGTCAAAGAACTAAATTGCAAACAACCTTGTCAAAGGACTCCAATCCTGCTTTGTTGGAACATTTATCGGAGCTAAAAGAGCATGAACTCAAGATCTGCTGCTATTCTGTGTGGTTGGTATAAGGTTATGACAAGGTTCAAATGTTGTTGTATTCGTCGGTACAGAAATATATAAATCTATACCAGGCATTTGGGGCAGTTGATTGCCCCTTGATGCTTTTTTGTTGATGGCCACGCAAATGAATAGTGCATTGTATCTATAAGATCTCTTAGTGCATTGTATCTATAGGATTTCTTCGACGATTGATCCAATAAAGTCCGACTCATACTTGATTCAGTCGGTTTGGGTTAGTCAAATTGATTGCCCCTTATTGTTTTTAATTCATCTGTTTCTTCTGAAGTTTAGTCAAGAAACTTGGAACTTGGAAGTGAACTTCTTACTTGCTCCATGTGTATTTGGGCATTTGATTTCACTTACCTGAAAACTTGCTTAGATTTGTATGGATGTTTTACTTGGTCTTCTAATGCTACTGCGGTGCTATGTCAAGGTAGCTGACATCAAAAGGATGAATAGCTTGTTAACGGATCGTCAAATGTATGCTCTGAAGACGCTTCAGATTCCGTTACCGGGAAGACACCCTCCATCTCCCTGCCTATCCAATGGATCTCATATGTCCGAGTAAGTTATATTTCAGGGCATTTTGGTAACATAGTGGTTCGTGTTCTCCTTTAAAAATAAAAACATTAAAAAAAATAATCATAAAACCATCATTTGTCGTTTCAATTTGAGCCTTCAGATTTCTTGTTAGCTCAAAAGTCATATCCACTGCTGGTGATGCTGATTATCATTTTATTAGCAATTCATGCACCGCAGTCGAGTGCCCTAGGAGTGTCGTGTTTACCAAGCATCATGTTCATCAGCTGCGATGTTAAAATGAAATTGCACTGAAATAGAGAAACGATCGAAAAAAGCGGAGGATAGGCTAGGTTCCTGGTGTCACTTATGATGCAGGACGACCTTCACGTTGGACTGTTGGAGGTCTAGAGTTTGTTGTGCAAAATTACATGTATAGGTTGTCATGATGAGTCCACAGGTTGAATAGTTCTTTTCGACTTAAATGTATAACAGTGCACGCATGAATAGCCTAGAACATTGTATATTGCAATGTTTATGGAAAAAAGAACTTTCTATTGGAATCTTACATTTGGAGTCCAAGCCACTCCAGGCGAACTCCACCTCGTCGCCGCTCGGAAATTCTTGAATCATTGCATTCCCTGAGAGTTAATCCAGGAAGAAAGGTCTCACCTGCCATGAGCTCTCTCCAAGGCTACTACGGACTCAACCTCATACAGTACAGGAGACCCTAGCTATCTTGATGATGGTGCTTTCCCTCAACCGTCACCATCTATGAATCCGCCTTTGAGCCTTCATAGGAAATCCAGACGCCTGGCCAATGGTTTCGGGATACACGATTGTGATCTAAACAAAGATGTACCACCAAGCTATCCTGACAGTGACGGCTTGACGAGGAAATTAGTCAAACTGTACCTGAAATCAGAGGATGAATTCCCAAACAGAACCCTGGAAAAGTTGTTGAAGGAGGAGAATGGCAATGGCGGTTGGTTTTCTGCTATTATAGGGAAGCGTTTGTCCCTTAGGAACAAAGCTTCTACTCGAACTAATTTGGTTACTGAAGCAGACGGTTTTAACCCAAGCAATGGCTCTTCAAGATCTCAGGATCCCTGTGCTTTATCCGGTGGTTCATCAGGGTGGTTCAGGAAGTCTTTCAGCATGCCGATCCTGCAGGACAAACAGCATGTTAATTATCCGTCAATGTTTTCAACAACGAAGTGGAGGCTAAAGCCGAACTTGCAAGCTTTTTCTACTTCAGTTATTTCAAGACCGATTTTTGATGGTTTGGCAATGTCCATTGGTGGCCGCCGAAGCAAAGTTGCTCTCGACTAGGAAACAGCCATGTCCATGGAGTAAACAGCCATTACATGGCTGCTTGTCTTCGGTACAATATGCTGTAAGCAGAGGCAGGGGGGCGTTGGCACCGCCCGCCAGGGCCATCATATTCTGTCTGCTGGTCGCTGATCGGTGCTAGCCAAGACAATCAAATGTTCCATAATATACAATCACCTTGTGAATGATACACCTTAGGATTTGTATGTCAAGTTATCGAGCGGGAATTGTATGTTAGAAACTCAGGTTAGATAAGTCTGGAAAACACAGATAGGAGTACAGGACACTCTCTGACTGAGGAATAATATAAACTCAAGTAACATATGTTACTGATTTTTCAGGGTTACTTCATGTGATATACATTAAAGGATTTTATGTACTGAGAAGTGCACCCGAGAAGCATTAGTATCATTTCAAATTACTGCGAACAGCATCAAGGCAACAATTCAAGCCTGCAAGTTACACCGAGCAATATGATTTTTCAAACCGAGTTATCATGGACGCTTTTCATGGCGAATCTAAGTTTAAGTTTCATATGCTGGTTTTTCACATACAGTAAATCACTAATGTTCACATTTTATGCAATGACATAAAAGCTTCAAATATCATCATTCTCATGATGCTACTAACATTATTCGTATGGAAATATCATCAGATCAGTAGAAATTTATTTCAAAATATCATCAGCGTGTACCTGAACGGATGAACATGCCGCATTCAAAACAGGGATGTCTTGGAAATACCGAAGGCGTTGGCAGAAAGAAGCCACAACCTGAAACGACATTTCATTTGATCAGTATTTCTCCAACATTCTTTGGGTTGAATACACTACAGATTACGTTTCAAAAAAGTACAGCCTATGCAACCAATATGCTCAACTGCTCGTTATTGAAACCTAAAACAAATAAGAAAAAAACTTCAAGCATTTCCCTATAGAAACGTTGTGCTCAAGTCCATCTGCTATCATTTGTCACAAAACAAATCGAAACTACAAGCAGTTAGCCAACTCTTTTGAGGTTCTCCTTCACCAGTTCTTCTCAAATCATATACATAAGGATATAATATAATAAAACCCAGGAACGGAAGGATGTAAGCTACCATTACTCGGCCAACACTTGCTTCTCTAATCAATAAGTGATTCACGATAGTTTCAATAACAACTCCCCAGCATAGAAGCTTTAAACATGAAGAATAAATAAAAATTGTACATAAGCTAGGATATGTAGCTGAATATAAATTTTCTTTAGATGTGTAAAAGACAAAAATCCCAGCAACAATAATCTACAATGACAAAACTTAGAGAATAAACCACCAGTACCAGCTTATATATAAGGGCACCATTGATGCCGGGAACACTGTCACAAAAATCTAAATATACACAAGTCCCGCTGGCCTCTATCTCGACGAACACTTGGCACAGTATTTCATCTTTTTTTGGAAATCATCATAAGCAAATGTTGAAGCTTCGCATGATTTTTTAGGCCTAAACCTCCAAGCAACTGGAAACAACAAAATGATTACAGTTAGAAGAACTCGGGAGTTGGGATGAAGACACAAGACATTCGTGGAAGGCATCTTTCGAATTCAATAGGCAAATATAGTCGATAAGAGTCAGAGCAGGCACATGTAGAATCATATCATTAACCTCTCAACCTGGCCTCCAACGGTTGACAGTAGAAGGGAAAAAATGGCCACGATTATGACCTGGATGGAGGAGGGTAAATAATACAAGTTAGTACTTGGTATATAGTCTGGGCCGGTAAAAATATATTGCGAGAATCAGCTCGTAAACAGAAACACCTGCAGCGGGGCCAGCAATACGTGGAGGGTTCGGCGAAGAATATTGAGACCCCATGTTACTGGAAGACAGTCCATGAGCAGGAGGGCGAAAAGAACCTGAGAAGAAAGTAACAATTTAAAACTTTATCACAACATGAATAAATGGGTATACTCACAAAAGACCCAATAGCAAGGAGCCAGAAAAGAAATCAAGCAGCGTTACAGTATTACAAACTATCATGTGCAAGTTGAATATTCAAGGCGTATATGCAGAATCACGAAGTAGCAGGTGTAAATTGGACTCTGAATAGTATATATAGTCCCTTGATGGGACTAAAAGCCTAAAAGGCACCTCCTTTCTCTTCTGCAAAAAGATTTCCAAGTAAAATCATATAGATGTTCTATCAAGCTTCGAGGTGTAAGCAATTTCAATGTTAAAAACACCTAAAATGCCGAAACCCATTAAAAAATTGTAACTAAAAAAAAATACTGGAGGAGAAAATTGTAGAAATCACTCCCCAAGGTAAAACAGAGCTAAATATCTTCTCTTAACTGAAAATAGACATCTTTCTACTTAGTAGGAAGATATATGGATATCGATAAGTAGGAAGAGATATGGATATGGATAAGTAGGAATGTTGAAAGATTGAAAAGTGAGATTCTCTAACCTTGCATAAATAGAAATAGAATCGTATCAAAGGATTACCAGCACATGCAAAAAAAACACCATCAAATGAGTTGTCATACCAGTCTGAGTTCTTCCATCATTCATCAAATTCCGGTTCCTACCATCTCTTCTATATCCAGCAGACGAGGCGCTCCACCGCTTCTGAGCAACAAACGGCATCCTTGCATTAGGAAGAGACGGTGATGAGCAAGGGCGAGGATGTGGATGAGGCGAGATCTGCTGAATGGGCTTATTATATGGATTAAGACTTTGAGGTGTTTGAGGATGACGTGCTGGATGGTTCGGTGTCTTTGCACATGCCGCTTGACCAGCATGATGAAGCTGCTGCTTGAGATCAGTGGTTTGAGAACTAAACACATCTTTGTGCTTGTGGCTATGCTGCAAAGACCTTGATGGATTGAGCCCCCCTCGTTGAATAGCAACCCCAGCAGGTCGAAAGCTAGGTGACTGCTGCAAAGTATTGTGAGCCGCGTGCACAGGTTGGCCACCCTGCATCAAAAGTAATAAATGGATCAAAACTTACAAAAGACAATGAGATTTGACAACCAATAAACACAAGAAATCTCACTCTGGCAGCTAGATCATTTGTTTCCAAGAGTCTGAAATCCAAACAGCAAAAAATGACAAAAGTGATGTCCGTGGTTGAGAAGATACCTGAAATGAAAACAAAGACTGGGGGCCTAAAGGTGGTACTGGAGTTGGATACTGTCCAGGCTGCATCGAGCTTGTAGGTGATATGAAAGATGGATGCAGCTGGGAATGAAGAGGTGGAGCAAGTGCTGAGGTAGGAGGTGGAGGCGGCGGCGACGGCGTAGGTGAAAGACCCGATAGAGGTGGAGGAGAAGAAGGCAAAGGAGGGATTGCAGGAGGAGATTCCATAGGTAGAGGAGGAGACCCTTTTGGTGATGCGGCTTCATCCATTTCATTCTCTGATTTGCTTTCATCATTTTGATTCCTAGGAATATCTTCCATCTCGAGCTCACCATTCACATCCTCTAAGATGCGATGATGATCATCCATCGGAGAAGCTCTTCCAGTTCTCAACTCCGGCAATGAACGATCCAATGGAGAAGCATCAGCAGCTTGTATGCATGAACTAACAGGAGAAACATCAGCTGTTTGTGTGCGTAAACTGACAGGATCCCCCTCTTCTTCATCATCATTAAAACGATGAATACCAAAAATGCCATCCAGTTGAAAGCTGGCATTACTGAAACACCAGAAGGATATCACCACTATTTGAGATGATTAGAAAGTCAGGATAAGATTAACGTTAATCACAGTACAAGCACGTGTATGCAAAACCTCTCTAGTCTCAACTCCAAACAGGCCAGAAAACCATTAGAAGATTGGTTTAACGAGCACTAGTGTTGTATAATAACGTGATTCATGAGTCATGTTGGAGCTGGAGTTCACGCAACCAACGATGGCATCATAACACAGTTGCATAAAAGCGTAAATTGTTGTGATCCACCCTCTCAGTTTCTAGTTAGCCCAATCACTTTCATTGATTTCCTGATGACAACATTATTGCTGAATCATTTTCCGTCAATTCTCCAAATGAGACTATGAGAGGGCCACTTCCCCATCTCACCCTAGAAATAACTCAACACCATGAAAACGCAGATCTGCAGAGTGTGGATCTGATCACAAGCAATTCAGTAAAATAACTCAACTTGAGTTACTCAAGAGCAACTAGTAACGACTAACAAGCAACAATGTAGTATTAGTGATAACAGCAAAAACACACCAACAGGGCATAGTGTCTAAGCATAAAGGTGCCTAACCAAGAATAGACACACTCTTCCGTGGTGTGCAGGACGACTCAGAGTCCAAAATTTTTAGAAAGAAAACCAGAATAGACCTTTTTTCTTTTCTTTTCTTTTTTTTTTTTTTTTTTTTTTTTTTGGGGGTGGGGGGAGAGAAGGAGCCACTAAACATATTTCTAAGGTGAAGTTCAAGATGACTTACAAGTACCAGTTTGAGCATGATGAAAGGAGGACGACAGAGGAAGCCAAGATCAGGCTAAAAGCAATGAATAATATGGCACAGGAGTACAGGACTAGGTGGAAACCCTTACTTCTAACTAGGAGGAAAAGAAAACAGGAGCAGGTTAGGGCACAATACCTCCCATATTCATCAAACTGTATAGTTCCAATCTCCCTTAACAGGTCATCGACACCGCGTTCAGATCGAGATGGTCGTCTTGAGGAAAACACACTCTTTGTATCACCACCAGTGGCCTCAATATCATCCATGAACTGGCGGAGAACTGATTCAGGAAAGATCTTCCTCTCAAGCCATAACCGCAAGACCTAGTGAAGTGGGGATTAAAATTGGAGGCCACAAAAGAATAGCATAACCAGAAAAGTTATGTACCTTCAGGCATTGTCGACGATTTTCCCGAGCACCTATTCCGGCAGGCACCACTGCACTAAATAGACGAGGTAGCACTGCTTGAACTGCTGGAATATATGGAGCACCCGCTATGCCTACAAGAAAATCGATCAGTAAAAGAATTACATATTAGTATCATACGAATAAATAAAAATTGAGCAGATCATGAACAAGGGTTTGAATAAAATTTGCACCTCAAAAGTTTTCCCTACCCCAAAATAGACCGTGAATTATTCAAAGTGCATCTACCTTTTTGACTGTGGGAACATTGAGTAATAGAGTCCAAGAGGAAAAAGAGATCCACTCTCCGACGATTATTTGGCTCATTTTCCAATCTCCGGATAAGCAAATCGACAACCTGTAAATGACCCAAGATCACACCATCTCAACCTACGTGCTTCCAAGGTCTCACAGACAAACTTCGCATGAGTCCATGCAATTAAAAAGTACCATATTATGTGACTATAGAAACAGATGCCAAGATAACATGAAGAATCTATTGCATAAGCCAGGAAAAGCCAAAGCGGATAAACAGTGAGATTTTGTAATAAGTTTTCCACTTGTTACTAAGCCAAATGCAATTTTTCATGTCCAACCAACAGGAATATCCACCTGATTCATTCCACAAAAAATATGGCAGACCCCAGGCGAAAGGGACGTCATATTGAAACGTCCATTGAGTCCTGCTTTGAACTTGATGACAATGATTTCCTTGGATTGAAAAAAAATAAAAAATAAAAAACCCTAGAGCCAAGTACCTAGTTTTCATTACTATGTTGCACTAACAGTTACATTGTTCCATGCCATGACTCACGATTTTAACTTATAAAGTACAATGACCTCAAAGTGCAAATAGCAGATAAAGAAGAGAGAAGTAAAACTAGGAAATGGCAAGCATCAAAAGATAAGCACGATGTGTAGAGTCGGTCTGAAGCACAAGGGAAAAAGAAGGGATGGCATTGCAAAAGAGCAGGCAAGCAACACAATAAAACACCTTTACCAACCTCACTAGCAATTCCACTTTTGGCACAATTAATTGCAAGTCGAGTAGCACGCCCAATGCTTTCCTTGGTCCTTGACAAAGTTTCTAACATCCCCTCAAAAGCATCACGAATAATAGCCGCATCCGTGCCACCACTAAGTGAAACTCCTCCAGCCTCATGTCCAGAGCCTACCCTGTCTTTATGGGCTCCATCATCAAGTTGATTCTGGGATGAAAGTTGATTATGACTGGCAGGAGAAACAAAAGCTGCCTCGTTCCTGGGAACTTGTAAGTCAGGTTGCACTGGAGTCTGGGCTTCTAAGAATACAGGATTCCCTGTAGAGGGTGGATTGAGGCTAGTGTCTTGCATTTTCACAACAGGAGTAAAAAAAGAACTGGGATTCCCGTGAGAAATGTTTTGCATCAGAGCATTTTTTGCAGCGGCAATAAGTTGCTTTATAGACTTTGGGCCTGATAAATTCTCATCTAATGATGAACTTATTCCCTTCATGGAAGCTTCAGTCCTAACAAAACGCACAAGAAAAGACAGAAGGGGATAAGATGATGGAGGACCAAATATAAGAATGTAAAAAAAAATCAAGAAACATCAACTGACTTGGCGATCTGAGAGCTATTATGTGGAGCCCCCATAGCTGATGCTTTATCTGACACCTGTTGAGCCTTATCCTGAGCAACTGTGCCAGACACCTTGTTAGGATTCTTGATAGCTTTCTGCACAACCACTTCAGAAGATCTTTGAGGAGAAACTCTATGAACCTCATCTCCCTGCCCTTTAACAAACCTATTACCAATGGGATTCACTAGAGAAGACTTCTTCACCATAATTAGAGCAGATTCCGTACGATTGCTTAGGAGTATGCCCGACTCCAACTCCCCTGGAACTCTTGACGAAAGGGCTTTTTCAGAAATGTCTGAAGCTTGTGGAAGAGGAGCATGTGAAGAAGTTATGCTCAGAGATTTAAAAGAGACGATTTGTTCCTTACTCTCACCAGAAGCTTTTGCTAAACCTTTGAAATCAGAACGTCCATGAACAGGGGTCTTGGGCTTATCATCATCCTCATCATACAAGCGGATTGCTCTTCGTTTTTTCAGCGCATCAGCCTTATGTGACCTATACGATAAACCCTTTTGATGAGCAGATGGATCAGACATTAACCCAAGGTCCTGGCGACGCTTAGACATGGGTAAATCTCCTTCATTAGCTTCCGTGGATTTAATCACCGAGTCTGGTTCAGGGTTGGCTAAATCTGCTTTTCTATCTGATCTTTTATCAGAGGCATTTGGAGCATTTTGAACAATCGCGACCTTGCTCACATCAGTTACCGTTCCTACATCCTTGGTCTTCTTGTCTGAAATTGATATCCCATTAGCACTTGAAACATGATTTTCATGTCCTGGCTGCCGACCATTTTTCTTTCCAGATTGATCACTGTCAGAGTGCCATTTGGAATTGGCTACTACATCCTTCAATGAGCCTGAAGAAGCACCCACTTTTTCCCTTCCAGACGATAAGCTTTTTGCTGATTTTCCTTGGAGAGACTTGAATTTTTCCGCATCTGGAAATGATCCTCTGTCTCCACGATCAGAAACAATTTTCCGAAGCTTAGCATCTTTTCTATCCCTGGTGGTATCATGATCTTCAAACTGCTTAGCACTAACTTTGAATTTCCTCTTTGACCCAATACCCAAGTCCTTAGACTCCCTGCTTTTTGCCACCTTAGCATGAAGATCCCCAGATGATACAGAGTCGTATCTTTCATCATCCTCTGAGCATATTTCTTTCTTGACATTAATATCAGTTATTTTCTGATCACCATCGTTGCCCAGAACATCTGATTTCCTTGCCTGCAATTCTTCAAAAGCTTCACATATTTCTTTGACAGCTCGTGCAAAGTGTCTGACTGTCTTCCCTTGGCACTCAGTTAACAATTTGCCCTTTGACTCGCGGCTAAACGGGTGGGTATCGGCTGCGGCAACAAATCCGCTGCAAAATCCAAAGAATTGGAACCATGAACAACAAAGGTATACAACTTCAGTGCATCAGAAACCATAAATCACAAGTTGAGGAAAAATATGTGCCGAAGCTTTAACATGAACAGATTGCCACAAGAAATAAACTAATCAGGACTTCTGAAAAAACCAAACATATGAGCCTCACGCACAACAAATAAACCTCCCTTTGAAATTTTCCGATAAGCAACTGACAGTGCAATAACCAATCTGAGCACAGCATAAGAATAGGCTCAATTTAGCTATGCCACTCGTAAAACACTGCATACTTCTCTCTGGATTTTAGCCAACGAATAGCCAAAGTAGAACACCGATGTTCGTCCACATTAAAGACAACATTAAATGAGCATGGCGGAACAAAACGATGACAACAAGAGGCAAGATCGCAAAGTTATGGATGCCTACATACAGGCCAGTCATCAATGTAAGACGGCTAAAAGAAAGAATGTTGCATTCCATCCACATGAAGCAAGGACAAAAAATATACGACAAATAAAGTCACTTACGTTTCTTGTGTTCCGAAAAATTGAACAAAAATTTTCCTTGGGTCAGGAACTCTTCCCCAGTCCTCGGGTCTGCTAACCTGAAAATTTTTACAAATCAAGACTAGTAAACCCATCAGAAAACAAACCAATAGAAAACAACATTTTGCACACAACAAGGCACAAAAGGAGCCATTGTTGTTTTCACTCCCCTAAGTTGAGTTAAATTCCAGTCGTTAGAGTAAGAGTCTGGCACGGACATCTACAAGTCAAACAGAAAGCTCTACTATTGGGCTGAAACTGCCTGAGGGAAATTTGACAATAAAAGAAAAAATCTCCCAGAATTCAAACTCTGCACTACGTCGGAAATGCATCTCAGAACTCCAAAGTAAATGTCATTAATCACTGCATATTACTTAGGATCTAAAGTCCGGCATCATTCTAACATAGCATACATGATAGTTGCGAAAATTATTTAATGACCAATAGTAGTAAGAAAGCAAAGGTGAAAAGGTTAGCCTCATGCCCTGCTTACAAATCCCAAGGACATGCAGTTTAAACATACTTGTTCGAACCCCACGAAAAAGAATCCACTAGATTCACTAAATTTAGCCACAAAGATGATGTCATCCTTTACAAAGAGGGAAGGGTGTTGTTGTCGACCAACCAACAATGAAGTCCACTAGATTCAAACAGAAAAACACGAAAGAAAATTTAGCTATAAGTTGATTAACAAGAAGTTTACAATAACAGGCTGAAGAAGACAAAAGTCCCTAGCAAACCAGTCAGACGGACCCATCTAAGGAACACCCAGATTCTGCTGCTTGCATTCAAGTATGAGGTTTCTGATGTAATCCAATATTGTTTCCCTCACACAATTAATGAAAAAAGTTGCAATTAAACAGCATACATACACACGTCTTCAACCACATTATGCTAATGGGTATGGTTCCACACAGCAAGTTCTCTCTAACTATACCATGTAGAAGCCACACCCTTCTTGTTCCTTGCAATTTCATGCGATGAACCCAAATCCAACTCACTGAGATCCCAAACAAAAAGGAAACCTAACTTTACCAAGTCTAACTAACCAGCATCCCTCCCACCACTTTCCCAATGAACGATACCCTAACAGTTTTGTCCATAAAGCCTAATTCTGATACCTCAAAATCCCAAGCAAACAGGATCTCAGAAGAATCTTAGCAACTATAAATCAGATGCAAGTATGAAATCGATCAAAACCCGACTTCCAAACCATGAAGTGCCTGGAAGTCTCAAACAAGTTCAAGCATAGAAGAACACTAAAAGCACTGAAGTAAACCAAATATAGCAATAATGTCTAGAAACATCAGTTTCCACACCTCAAACCAATTGTCAATAGCCGGTGAGTCCCATGACATAAACCCAAAATTTCCCATAATCCCAATGCGGCATTCTAAAATAAAAGGCAACCACACCGATCTCAAATTCCTACTCCATCAAAGAGCAACAAAACGAAACGAAACCGAAAACCATTTTTTCCAGCCTCCTGTTTCGATTTCGCAAACGCATACACATAACCGATACAAAACTATAGAAAAATCCCTAAATCAAAACAAGATAAAATAGGAGCACTACCACTACAAAGTACAATGAGTAGTTCCCATATTGGAAAACTCAATTACCTTAGCAGGCCAAGCAGGGAACCCCAGCACCTTAGCGAGCACGAGATCGCCGATTCTCAACTCAGCACTCACCGTCGTCTCCTTGTTGGCTCCTCCTCGCAGTCTGCGCGTCGGAGCCATGCGGCGGCGGAGAACTGTTCACCAAGATTCGGCGCCGTTGAGCGGAGCGGTCTGCGGTGGTGTACTAATTGGAGACTAGAGAGAATAGAGCATGAGGTGAAGCAGGCGGCGAATTAGGGTTCCGTCGGGAGATTAGGGAGACGGTGGTCGGAAATGGGAATTGGGGCTGAGAGCCAGAGGGGTTTGTGAGAAAGGGGAGAGTGGTGGTGTGGTGGAGACGAGAATTATGTCCGGGGGTGGGCAACATGGTAATTTTCGTCTTTCGTGTATATTCCGTCGATACTAATCCTAATCGTAAGATCGAAAACAATTTTTTATTTTTAAATCTAATATTTTTTTCATTTAAAAAAAATTATAATAGTTATTAAATTAAAATTTCTCAATCAAAATTATAATATTTAAAAAATTCTTATGAAAATATCAAAATATTTTTATTATTTATTTTATATCATATTAATTTTTTTTTTTCACTCCTCCCACTCATACAAATGGACAAATTAGTCTTTATGATAAAAAATAACATACATATAAGCTATCATATCAAATAAACTGATTATAATGATTTTAAGACGAAGATAATAATATATAAAATAAAAAAGAATATATATCACAATATTGAAAGTAAAACGTGAGGAGTGATAGCTAAATCAGTCTTCCAACTTCGCTCATACTCAGGCTGTTTATAACTATGGAGCACCATTGAGCAAAACGTTAGTGATAAGCTATTTGACGAGTGGTAATCGATCCATAACTCGCAAGAACCAAAGACATGTTCTGCAGTTTTCGGTGCCTTGGCGCATACCGGACAATTATCTTCCAAAACCATACCTTTGTCTTTGAGATTTGTTTTAGTGGGCAAGCAGTTACAACACGCTCTCCATAGAACGGCCCGGGGACATCGATTCTCTACAATTTCTTTCACTTATCTGTAGTACCCAGATTTGTTTAATCATCCAAAAATCGGATTCAAAAGGCTTCCTTGTTCGCGCTCTTGACAGTAAATGATTTCGATTTGTCAAACCCCTATGCCATCTAATCGTCTCTACTCGCAATGCCAACCCAAGTTTGAAGAGTTGAAATCGGTATTGCTTGAAGGACGGCCTTGATAAGCACTTCTTTAAAGGCAAGCGACAGCAGCTTTCCTTCCCAGCCTTGCAACGCCTACCACATTCGATCCTTGACACCCGCTAACAAAACTTTTTTGGATCATCCACACACCGTTGTGTCACGGGGTTAGATTCTCACAACCCGTGCGGCACTCAAGCTACTCACACCTTCGTTCGAGCTCAGCCTAACTCGATCGCCCAACGGCTAAGTAAACATTCAAAAAGAGAATTAGAACTCGAAACAAGCTTTGAGAGGAAAACACTCTTTGTATTGCTCTCGGGTTTTGTGGTATTACAACTTGTGGAGGATTTGGATTGGTTTGGCAAATGAGCCAAACATCTCCTTATATATAAGGTCTTGGAAGAATCTAGAAAAAAGTTTACAATAGGATTCTAGAATTCTCTGCAAACCCTATATATTCACAACATCCTAAAGTTCTTCGGAAGTCTCCGCAACCTTAGAGAGTTCTCTAGATTTTGGGTCATTGATGATGGGTTTATTTTCATGGGCCACATCATCTTGTCACGGGTTTCACTTTGGGTCAGACTCCAAATTAGTCAGCCCGTGACAGTTGGTAGCCCTAAATACTTACTGGGGAATGTTGGGACTAAAGCATATGATAGATTTCTCTTGGTTAACCTTATGCCCCGGAACTGACTAATAGATGTCTAATATTCTAGACAGTTACTAAGCTTCCTCGATGCAGGCTCTCCACAAGCTCAAACTATCATCAGCAAACAACAAGTTCCACACCCTCGGAGCATATAATTAACAGATATGGAGAGATAAGATCGTCCTGGCGAATACCTCGAGATGGTTGGGAAAGGCTAGTTGGTACCCCATTCACAAGTACGGAGTAAGTGACAGATGAGATGCAGCGCCTTACAAGCCTCACCCATCGCTCAGGGAATCCCATTTTGCACATCTTACGCCCTACGAATCCCCACTCAACTCTGTCATAAGCTTTCTCCATATCTAACTTCACCGCGTACACCCCTGACGATCCATTCTTCTTATTCTTGGGGAAATACATACTCTCGAAAGCTACTATGACGTTGTCCGTGATGAGACGATTCTTGACAAAGGCACCTTGCGACTATGAAATCACAGCTAATAGGACTGCTTCGAGACGATTGGCTAGTACTTTTGATAGGAGTTTACATATCACGTTACAAAGGCTTATAGGCCTATACTTTTTGATATGTTTGGGATGTCTCATCTTCGGAGCCAAGGATAGATATGTATAGTTTATTGCCTCCAAATTGTCGTGAACCTGTAGCAAGCTTAGGACAACTTTTTTCACATCCGAACCGACCACGTTTCAATGAGATTTGTAAAATTGTAGTTTAGATCATCCGAACCTGGCGCTTTTGAGAGGTTTGATTTCATATCCGTTGTGCCTTGTGATTTATAATCATAATTGGCGACAGGGAACCAAGTCGCGTTTTTTTTTTCTATTTTGTTTTGTTCTGACGTTTTCAGGTGTCTGTTTTTTCTTTCAGACACTTTGTTTCATTTTGTTCAGAAGTTCTGTTTAGATTTATGTTCAGGTGTTCTATTTTATTTTTGTTGAGGGTCTCTATTTCATTTTATTCAGATATTCTGGTTTGATTTTTTTCAAATACACTGTTTCATGGTCCGACGAAGATTCCACCTATATTGTCCGATTTCGATGAAGATTCTAATGATGTTGCTGGCGAAGATTCTGGCTACATCGTCGAATTCCAGTGAAGATTCAAACGAAGATTCTAAAGACGTCGTCGGAATCCAACAACGTTGTTAGATTCTGATGAAGTTTCCGACGACGTTGTCGGATTTCAACGAGGGTGTTGGTGATGATGAAGGTTGGGGTTATGGTGGGGATTGGGGAAGGTGTGGAGTTTTGTAGGGTTTGTATATGTGATTTAAATTTTATATTAATTGAGAATTATTTTTCATTGTGTATTTTTTTGGAATTATTTTGACTTCTTTGTACTTTATGATAAATCATCCATTTAATATTATTAAATAAGCAATATTATAAACAATAATATATCGCTTAAAGTCTTAAATAAATTTTATAAGTAAATTGTCATAGATTAATTTATCAAAAATGTTAATATCTTTAAGAAACAAGTCAAAATTTCTTTACAAAGTAAAATATGGTTTAGATCGGGTAGATATTTTTCTAAACCGATAAATATATTATAATATTTTGATTTTAAAATTCAATCAAGTTAGTTTAATGTTATCTGATTTCTGTTATGATTTCTTATCGTACAAGGCACGAGTTAGTATTTTAGTGTTATTTAAACAGTTAAAATATGTAATCATAAATGCAAAGACTCTTACTAATGCAGTTTGAATCATTTTCGTGAATCTAAGTACCATTCCTTGATATCGAAAAAGGTTTGTTCACTTTATAGAAAAAAGGATTTATTGTTAGCATCACATAAGATTATGTGTGGCTAAGACTCTTTAAAAATTGATCCAACAGCTCTGATTTAATAATAGAGAACAAAAGGGCATGAAATAAATAAGCTTTATTAAAATAAAAAAAGAGAAAAATAATGTGTGAATTGTTGTCAAGCTGTTGTCGGGCATAAAAAAATCACATGATGTTGATTCTAAACGAATCAAAGAAACGAAGTCGACGGTTAAGTGAATTGGATCTCACCTCGATGAATCTGTGGTCGGATGCTCATTTAATAGCGAAGTCATCGAGCCAACGCACAAAACTTTCACAAGAATTTATTGGACTCACAATCCTTCATTGTTAGTTTCTCTGAAACTTCGTGGCACTAATCATCACCTTGATAAAACACTTTGAATTCTAATCAATATAATGAAAGGTAAAGCTCAAGGGAAAAATAAGACTATGAATGAATAATAAATGATGGGATGCTAGTTTCAGTTTGGGATAGATCGAGGTCGATGGTTTTTTCAAGCTTCATAGCAACTTCGAATGATGTACAACGTCAATTTGTTTTTATTTTATTTTATTTCTGTTCCAAAGATATATAAGTAAATCATGAGCACTCGTTATATTAAGTAAGATGGCATATATCTATATCAATTTCAAATGATATCGCTGATTTTATGTATTGTCTGCATATAAGAAACCAGACGAAGGATAAGTATGCATGAATATGTTGTCTTGAGTTAACGAGAGCAATTCAAGAACATTATTAGATTAAAAAAGAGCCTAATATAGAGTATCTTTTATTAGGATCATACTCAATATCATATAATAGAACTATGTTGTTATTACAATGAGTCAATTTTATAAATTCTTCAACACTATTATTCAAGTTTGGCTACATTATTGCTCTTCACATTCTTCAACACTATTATTCAAGTTTGGCTACATTATTGCTCTTCACATAATGTTACTCTTCCAACATGAGACCAAGCAAAATTATCATCTAAATCAAATCTTGATAAACAAAACGAGGTGTTTGATCTTCCCTATCTCATGCATAATGATCACGTCCTGTCCCGAAACGGTTCCATTTAAGGCCTGAATCGTCTCCAATAATTCACCCCATATGTGTTGTTGTTTTACTTCCAGCACCTTCTCAAATTGTAGCTTCGAGAAAGTCACTAGGTTGTGTTCGGTGATAATAAAGTTGGCAATGTAGACCACATGTGGGTCTGTGACGTTCTTGATCGGCTCCCATAGACCCACAACTCATGGCTCAGAATTATTAGCTGAGATGGTGTCAAGAGGGACGAGGAGAAGGGTCAGGGCTAGGATGATGTCGATGAGCGATAGAGTAGCGAGAGATTGGAAATGAAATACTTGGGAGTCTTTACACGAAGGTAGAAAGTGGGTGTTTGGTTGTAGATGAGAGCTTGAGGGTAGGTATTTAATAGAGGGAGTAATAAAAAACAAGAGATGTGATAAATTAATATTGATTAATTATATCTCATATCTTATAGGGTTTGTTTAATATAAATATGTTTTCTTATAATTAATATCTGGTTTTCTCTTATTTATGATCTGATTGTATGTGATTTGGGATATTTATCAACCATATTAATGATAATTAGAATAACCTTTCGTATGCATGGTGTTGAATGAGATCCTTATTGAAGCAAAGTTAACTCTCAAATAATTCAATAAGACATTGATATGTGAAACGAATCTAATTATCTATTAAAAAATTCTCTATATAACTTACTAGAAAAACTCTCTACATTATCATTATATAGTCTATTATCATGATTAACTTAATATAATTATCTTTAAGACTTCGATAATGCTTTGACTCATTTGGATTTGATTTGGGTTAGCTTTTATTGTACTTAATAATGATGAAACATTTTAATCATAAATATTATTCATCATGAAATGAAAAAAGATGACATATATAAACCATAAAAAATAACTAATAAAAAAATATTTGTATAAATCAATAAAATAATGGCACATATAAGTCAGTAAAAAATGGATACGTGACATATCAATAAAACAAATAATGCAGAAGTACCACTTTACAATTTTTTATTTTTTTTGGGAAGACCATCATGGGCAAAGTTTTATTGATCCTTGTCCATAGTACAAGCAGTTATAACACCAAATGGGAGGGAATGATGCAACAGCCAGTATGCCACTTTATGAAATTAATGCTCAGTAAGTACCACTGTTTTTTTTTTTTTTTTCTTGTAAAAAAAACAAAGATCTCATTCGGGAGAGAGATCAATAATGAAATACCACCTTATCCTTTCTTTCTTTTCTTTTTTCCTTTTTTTTTTTTTGGGAAAATCAAACCATCCTTTTCCCCTTCTTGAAGCTGAAGATACAACATCTTTCATTTTCTTTTATTTTTTGAAAAATTTAGCTCAACTACACATTACCCTAGTATATACTAAAAATAAGATTATGTAAACTTTATCTTCCTTACATCCTGACACTTTACATTTTCCATGATTACATGAATATGTTGTTTTTTCTATGTGCTTATTCCCTCGTGGCAAAAAAGTTTCATGTCAGTGTAAATAACTTTCCTCGCGCTACGATGAGCATTTCACACCTCCTGAGAAAACGCATGTCTGCCTATCAACGTATCATGTCGTTAAGAGCCGAACTGTAATATACCTACAGACAATTGGCTATGTGCCCTAGGTCAATCCAGGGGGAAAGCCCATGATACAATAAGTGCAATCTGCTACGAAAACTAAGATGCATCTGGCAAGCGAAAGAAGAACTTTCACAAATTTCCTTGGCGAAAAGTCATTCCAAGATATCTAAACTTCAAGGAAATCCCGAAGGATTTTCCTTTGATCAACCGAATAACATTCCAAATAACATTCCAGGATATCTGTTCAATGCCAAGAGTTCCATCATTTGTTCATTTCGAGCTCGAGACAAAAATTGTCGAGGAATGAAAAGAACATCAGACTAGAAGCTTAAATATTACACTGCTCATTGAGTTCCTCTCTACAAGGGATTTCATATAAACATCGGACTTCGCAGGAAATCAAAACTGACATCTGGCCTAGAATTACCGACAGTAGTTGCAGAAACGGAACTATGATGTCAAGCAGGTCGATCAATTATGTCATCAAGATCATGGAGTGCAAATCACCACGGCCTTTACCATTTCTGACCCTTCATCGCATTTGCCTGAAGCTCAAATAGACTTGCAGGCAAGTTGGCCCTCATCTGAAGAAAATTAAGATTTCTCTTTACTGGTAGACCCGGAAAGATTTCAAGAAAATAAGACACAACAGTTGATTACAAAGCCTCCTTCAGATGAAATGTTTTAGAAATTTCTCTGGCTCCATCATAGTCATTGATTTTAACGAGCAGCGTCTTCAGTCTACGAGCAAGAAGACTAGTTTCACTCAGCGTTACACCTGTTGCACGTCTCTTTTCCAGTGTCTTTCCGAGCACCAAAGCATAGTCCACCAGGGGCTGCAACTTAAGACTGCAGAAAGCATTTGTATACTTAGCACGAAAACATATGAACAGTAACCAGACTTGATCGATCGATCAACCAGAGAATGTTACTAGTAATACCCAAACTTTGGGATTAAAAAACATGCAAAAATAGAGCAATGAATCAAGACCAGCTTCCAAAAAAAAAAAAAAACCATCAAATAATGAATCATATGAAGCAGAATTGAGAAGAAAAGGGATAAGAATGTTATCGTACCTGCGTGGTCCTGCAACATCATCACCCGACCACACCCCAGATAATGAATGCACGACTCTCTCGAGCCTTGTTATTGCATCATAAACATCTGATGTCAGCATTCGAACATGAGGAAGAACCTTTTCCGTCAAAATTTCATCCAGAGCAAGCTTCTCCAGCACATTTGCCGCAAGTATGTCTTTCCATAAGCAGATATTCCTGATTAATCGAATAGCTACACCAAACCGATAAGCACCTAGTCTGGCTGCACCAGGTACAGCCTTCATCACAAGT
>LIEC01001324.1:0-31057 GCA_001925005.1 Drosera capensis | reverse complement strand
GCAGCTTGCTACTCTTGGCATGATACATTGATACTTAATTCCATTAGCTTACAGCTTCAATTTCAAAAAAAAAAAAAAGAGAAAGAGAAAGGAAAACAAAGAAAAGAAAAAAGGAAAAAAAAAAGTATTTTTCAAGAAACAGCTTTGACATTTGCCCAAATCTCATAGGGACTGCACTTCCAATTTAAAAAATGATTTAAGAAATTGAGAAATAAGACTAGTAGAAGACAACAAATTGATGAAATTTATCAATGAACCATTTACCTAATGACTAATGGGCAAGCAATGTATCAAAAAAGGAGAAAGCAGAGAGGAGAACATACGGATTGTTCCAATCAGTGGTATCCTGGTCGACCAGGTGAGTCCATTTCGTCCTTCCACTCCGACCGAAATGCTTAACCTGCATGACCTTAGGCAATATGGTCTTATCCATTTTATCTTCCCCGGTAGGAGCAGAGAAATCCCGTCTGTAAATCTGGTCACTTCCTGCAGTGCCAGATTGATCATCGGCATTGGACTGAAAGAAAGCACCCCTATGGTAATACTTCTGCATAAACCGCCACTTCTCCTTAGCCGGCTGCGCAGGCTTAGGATTCTTCCTCTCCCATTCCCTCCTCTCCTCCTCAGTCATATTCCTCACCCTCTCAATCTCCTCTCTCTCCTTCAACATTGCATCCCTATCCTCCCTATCCCTCTTGATTCTCGCAATCTCTCTCACCTTCCAATGCTCATACTCCTCTGCCTCATTCGCCTCGTCATCCGTCTCCACATCAGCAATATCCGCCTCCGCCTCGAGATTCTTCTGTATCTCCTCCGCCTCCCTAATCTTCTCCACCACAATCTTCTTCGTTTCGACCTTCCTCTCCTCCATCCTCCTCCTGACCGCCTCCTCCAACGCCCTCTCCTCTGCCTCCAACCTCTCACGCTCCGCAATCGTATCCCTCTCCGATTTCGGAACAAACACCGGCTTCACCATCGCCATCCCCGTCAACTCATCCTCGTCCTCATCCGTCTCATACTCATCCTCATCCTCCTCCTCATCCTCCTCCCTCTCCTCCTCATCCTCTTCCTCCACCGGCGCCAACTCCTCCTCCTCCTGCTGCCTCCTCAACAACATCTTCTCCCTAATCTTCCTCCTCCTCTCCTCCAACGCATCCTCGTCCTCCTCCTCCGCCTCAATCCTCTCCTGCCTCCGATTCTCCTCCTCGATCGTCGACACGATCTCCGCCTGCCGTATCCGCCTATGATCCTCCCTAATCTCATCCCTATCCGCCCTGATCCCAGCCAGACGCCTTAACCTGGCATCATCACCTCGCTCGATGCGGCGATCGTCTTCGTCCTCGGCGACAGGGAACGCGGTCTCGAGGGCCTTGGCGCGGGTGGTGCGAATGTCGTCGTCGTCCTCGGCCTCGTCCGCCCATTCTGGTGCCTTGCCTGGCCAATATCGCTTCACTTTGGTTTGGCCGATCTTGCCTCGGAGCTTCTCGCGGATCGCGATTATGGCGTCGCTGACGCCGGCGGTGACGGACATGGCGGCGGTGGGTTAGGGGTAGGGGTTATAGTTAGGGTTAGGGTTCCGGTTGGGTTCGAGGACACTGGGAGAGGAGGAAACTTGTGAGCAGTGAAAGTCTTTTTTTTTTTTGATTTGTTTTGATAAACATGACCAGTGAAAGTTGGGGACGTAAAGAGTTTTTAGATCACTCCCCGTCCTCATAGTTACAAATTTTCACGCTCAACGGTTTCCTGTGCTGTTCTCCATCCTCAAATTAGCTCTTTATATTTTTTTCCATTCATTACACATGAGGAGTCAAAAAGTAAATTTTTATTTATTTTTTAATTACCACATCAAATTTAAAAAATATATGGATTTTATTTTCACCTTTTTTTCTCTCACCTTACTTTTTCAGATTTTTTTTCAAAATAGGTTAAGATATAAAAAAAATTCTCAATTAGGTTCACAAATAATTTAATTTTCAATCTAAAACGATTTTTATGGGTCAGAGAGAAAAAACACCTTGCGTGTTTCTAAAAGAAAAAAAAACGTCGGACTTTTTTGTTAAGGAAGAAAACGTCGAGCGCCTTCATCTAAAGAGATGTAGGGCGGCTTTAAGCAAATGAAAGTCGCGAGGCGTCTTCATCTAAAATAGGGTTGGGAACTTTATCATCATGTATCTATGTACTACAATTATTTTCAAGTCAATGATATATAGTCAGCCTAAGATCTCACTATAAACAGAAGGAAGATCCACAACAGTAAAGTCAGCTATTCGAGTTTGGATTTTCCTTATGGTCTCATGCCCAACTGTCAAGAGAAAAGTGATGTGTCCCTTTGGTAGTATAGTACTTCCTGTAAAACTGACCAGAAGAATTTTACAGGGTCGTAAATCCTTTCGGTAAGATCCATCATCCTGATTGTATTAAAATAGATGATATATATTTGTGATTTCCTGTTGATCAATATTTTTTCCTCATCAAGACCCCGATATGTAGGGTTATAATCAAAGGGTCTGCATGTGGAAATCTGAATCCTTCGTCGTCTTTTGGTCCAGAACTCACTACGACTTCGTATCGAACTTTCTTGGGTTTAGGTATAATTGACTTGATGCATTCAGTGTCGACTTTCAATAATGACAAACTTTCCATTCGGGGAAGTCTTCCTGTGATGATATTGATTCTTGGTCTTTGAGTTGGCCTTTGTTCGTCCTTATCCGTATGGGGAGAATGGTCTTGTTCTTTAGGTGGTGATTGACCTTGGTTGTTTACAAATTTCTTCAGATACCCTTTTGGTAATCAAGCCTTCAATTGCTTCTTTGAGATGTCGACATTCGTCTGTATTATGACCAAGATCATGAGTATACATGTAATATCGATTCATGTCTTTTCTTTCACTTTTGAATTTCATTTTTTTAGACGACTTACAATATCTCACTTTTCGAGGCATTGAGAGGGGTATATGTCGAGAAGATCATTCCTTGTTTCCTTCCTGCTTTGCCTCTTTCTCGTCTCGGAGGTGACCTCCTTCCGAACTTGCGAGGTTTGTGTTGTTCGTTTAGATTGGGACGAGGTAAGCCGACTTTTTATTCTTTTAGCTCGGTTTCGTGCAGCCAAAGTGACTTCGGCTCCCTTATGTTTGTTTAATTCTTCCATAAATCTCTGTATTTCCATGGTGACTTCAAGTTTAACTCATAAAATAGGTCGAAACTTCCCAGTCCATTGATGAGTGTGTCGTCTTTTTGTTCTTCACTTACTTACTTGACTTTGAAAAGAACATAATCAGAAAGTTTATCACCTGATTTTTTAAAAGTCGACGGAGATGATTCAAGGTGATCTTCATTTCTTGGCTGCTCATGAAGTATTTTGTGAGCATATTTTTCAAATATGAGAACGAATCTATGCAAGACGGTGGAAGTGATCCATACCAAGCTTGGGCAACATCTTTGAAAGTTGAAGGAAAAGCCTTGCATAAAACGATCTCGTTAGCTCCATAGATATCCATGTTAGACTTGTAGTTTTGTATATGAGAATAAGGGTCAGTGGTTCCGTCATATATTTCTCGGAGTATTCTCTTGGAAAAAGAAAAGATTGTTTTTATCTCGGTCCCTCTTTTTCCCTAGTTGTTCATCTTCTTTTTCTATTAACTCCTCAATTCCTTCATAATATCTTGATCTGCTTTTAGGGTAAGGTTGCGGTTATCCAAATTGATTTCTTCTTCGTCCATAGCTATTCAACTTACTGAATTCGAGGGAAATTGATTTGTGGTTGTTACCTTTTTAATGGTTTTCTCTATTGGCTTTTACATCTCTTTCTTGAATCCCTGACGGTATTTGTTCAGTCCCATTGTTTATAAGTCAATCTCGGATTCGAGAATCTCTGTGAGTTAAACTATCGCTTCTTGCCATGGTCGATCCGTCGTCTGGACCGTTATGCTCTAAACTTGGGTATTGTTCTCAACTCGGCTGTTGTTTTGGCTCTGAGTTTTCATGTCATCTCATTAAAGGACCCCACAATGAGCGCCAAATTGTTTACACAGAAAACAATTACAAGATCGAAATGTCGAAGATCGATGATCTTTTGATGACGAGGATAATGAAGGTGTTGTTTGACAACCAAGTAACAATAACAATATTGTATATGAAATATGAGGTTATTGTCTCCTCGGCTGTTGGTTTGGCTCTGATTTTTCATGTCATCTCATTAAAGGATCCCAGATGAGCGCCAAACTATTTACATAGAAAACAATTACAATATCTAAATGTCAAAGATCGATGATCTTTTGATGACGAGGGTAATGAAGGTGTTGTGTGACAATAAACAAGACTCAAGAGAAAACCAAGTAACAATAATAATATTGTATATGAAATATGAGGTTGGGGTCTATGTCATGAACCTCCTTATATTTATAGGTTATACAAGATAAAAAAATAGGTATATCTTCAAAAAATTATGGTTATGAAGATGTCGAGGGGAATATCTTACACCTTGTAATAAGGTAATCTTATGTCGAAATCCTTACCCTTATGATTATCCGTTAAATCTTATTATTTATCATCTAGATTAAATCTTTTACAATAATAACTATAAGATAATTATGCTCATTATTTTTGTGGTCATCATGGAACTAGATAAACCATGATACATTGCTTGACATGAATGTCCCACATGAATTGCATCGTTTCAATGCAATCAAGTTTAAGATGATCCAAAATTTGACATATCTTTATTTTAAATCGTATCATCATTATCATTATTATTTTATTCTAATTACCTACTCGTAAATCTTTTCTAATCTCTTTCATATTTTTTTACTCTCTACACTCACAAATCAAAATCAACTCACAATAACAATATAGAAAAAAAAAATTAAAAAATATGAATTTTTGGATAATTTTGTAAAAAAATTTCAAATATGAAAATGTTACATATTTTATGGAACATCAAATTAATGAAATATTATATTTTTATTGAAATGAACGAGATAATAATGAGTAATGATGGCATCTTTCGTGAGACGGAGAAAATAAAAATAAATATTAATAAATAACGAGATAAATTATTATAATATAAATTATAAATGATAATTTTATGAAAAGAAAAAAATATAATGATGATATTTCGTGAGATGAGAGAATAGAAATGAGCATGGACAATGAGTATTTGCATAAACTCTTCCGCCTCCGCCGGCTCTGGAACAGGTCCCCGTCCCATATCGGAGATGAGTTGATGTAATATTAGTCGAATGGTAAGTCTCGTGCATCAAAAGCTGATCAGTATTCAAGGATATAAATACAAAATAACTCACAGCCGTCAGCGTAAACCCTAGCCTTCCAGCGGCTCCTCACTCTCTTCCCCTTCCCAAAACCCTAGCTCAATCTTTCTCCCCTTCATTCCCCCAAATTCCCCAGAGTGAGCTCCTCCTCTCTCGCTTTCTCCTCTCTTATCAATTCGTATCATGTTTCAATAATTTCACTGATTTGTGCTGTGATTTTCTCGATTTCGCAGGGCTTCGATTTGTGTTTGTGTAGCGGTGAGCAACAATGTCGGACGACGACAGAGAGGAGAAGGAGCTCGATCTGTCGTCGCCTGAAGTGGTGACCAAGTGCAAGAGCGCTGCGGATATTGTTAATAGTATGATTCTATTTCGAATTTGGGATTGTTCGATTGATTGGTTGTTGTGGATCTTGATGGGAAAGGTGGAGGTTTGTGTGATTGTTGATGGTATTTTAATTTTGGGAATGGGCTGTTGTGTTTGCAGAGGCGTTGCAGCTTGTGATTTCGGAGTGCAAACCGAAGGCAAAGGTTTGGGAGTTATGTGAGAAGGGCGATGCATTCATCAAAGAGTAAGTGTGATTCTTTTGATGGATTTTTTTGTGTATGCATAGTGAGTATGAATATTACTGTATTATGTGACATTACATGCGAAAGTGTTACAGATTATTAAAAAAACTTATTACAAACTTGCATATTTCCCTGAAACAAACCTAAATCCAATCAAGTTTAGTTCCGAAAAACACTAGCTTGAATCACCTAGTTGTAGCCAAATTTAGGACTTTAGTCATTACAGTGCAATTTGCAGAAGTGACGAAAATGACCATTTCATTGAGTTTCGGTTGTTTTCTTGTGATTACGAAGAACCTGGTCGTTTTTCTATCTGACGCCTAATTTGAGTTGGTGCTATGGAAACAACCATTTCAAAGTTGTTACTAAAGTTCAATGCAACTGCAGTCCTCTGTTTCATATTTTTCTGTATTTTATTTATGGGTTTAGGAAACATGTGTCATGACATAGGTGCGTGTAGTAACAAGTCAATGGTTGAAATTAAAATAGTTTAAATCAAGGGTTGAGATTAGAATGTTATTTTTTAATCTAATCATTTATTTTTAAGCGTTTAATCTCAATCATTCATTTTACACTAGACACACCTATGTCATGACACATTTTTCTTTTTCCCCGTATCTATTCTATTTGGTTCTCACATGTGATGTTTTGATTCAATTATGTTGGTTTTGCGATTGGTTCAGGCAAACAGGAAATATGTACAAGAGTGCAAAGAAGAAGATTGAGAAGGGAGTTGCTTTCCCTACTTGTATATCAGTGAATAACACTGTGTGCCACTTCTCACCACTAGCTAGTGACGAGACTGTCCTTGAAGAAGGTGATGTGGTGAAAATGTGAGTTCTTGATTTGCTTGCTCTAGGTGAATCACGTGGGATGGCTCTTGGTTTGTTTTATAACTTATCTAACAGTGAAGGATTTGATGTTGGCAGAGATCTGGGTTGTCATATTGATGGGTTCATTGCCGTTGTTGCACACACCCATGTGATTCAAGATGGTCCAGTGACTGGTAGAAAGGCAGATGTTATAGCAGCTGCTAATACCGCCGCAGAAGTGGCATTGAGACTAGTGCGTCCTGGGAAAAAGGTAATGTGAAGATAGGCAGGTTTTACTACTCTTTTAGTATGACTTGGTTTGGGTTTTTAAATTGGATTTAAGCGGATCATTTAGCGTCATTTGATCTTCTTTTACTTGTTAAGTGATATACTTCAACTTAAAGTAAATAGGTTTGTGGGCTGCATTTGTTTACCCTCATTTTATGAGGCATGTCATCTCCTTAATATGGATATTGATTTCGATGAAGTCTCCAATCAAGTTTATGCCAAATTTTAGTGCTTGAATGTCATGATTATCTGCTCAGCAGATTATTACTTGCTCTGAAGATTTTTTTCATGTAATGTTTCTTTTTTTTTTCCTACTATTTGCATCTTCCTAGCTTGTCCTTGAATTTCAAGAACTTAATTGGGTTGGACTGCTGGTTGTGTGATGTTGTGTTGCTGAGGCTGTTTATTGTCTGAAATAGAGTTATCAAGGATTGCTTGGATTTCATTAGTGATGTGCTTTGTGTGTGATTATTTTATGGTGTTTTATGCCTTTTGCATGTGTTTTTGAGTGTTTTAAAGTCATTTCAATGCTTTTTTCGTCGTTTCGTCTATTTTCAAATTATGCAAAAGGCTTAAAACACCATAAAATCAATTCAAATCTCTTCAACATGCACAAAAACACCATAAAAACAACTCAAATGACTTGAAAACGCAAGAAACTATGAAAAAGCCCTTGAAATGAGTTTAAAACACTTTAAAAGGTTAAAAACACCATAAGTATCACTCAAATCTCTTCAAAACACACAAAACGAATGAAAAGTTGTAAAAACATCATAAAACATCCTCAAATAACATGAAAACACAAGAATCTTTCAAAAGAGCATTGAAATGAGCTTAAAATACTCAAATCATATGAAAAGGTTAAAAAGATCATAAAACAATCTCAAATAACTTGAAAATAGAAAAAACGACGAAAAGAGCCTTGAAATGATTTTAAAACACTAAAAAATACATGTAAATGGTTTAAAACACCATAATATAACCTCTCTGTTTTTCTCACTTGAGTTGGGTTGTCCAATGATCACAATCGAAGAACCTCTTGTTTTTGTGTTGCTTATGTTTTAAAGTGTTTTGCGCACTCCCCTATATGATGAGGAATCTTAAGCTATGGGCCTATGTCCACATGAAGCTTTTGTCATAGTTACCCTGACAGGGACTGCTTTTGTCATTTCTTGAACCGTTCTATCTATTGCAAACTAATTTTTTCATGCTTGGAAATTTTTATTACATTGAGCACTAAATTTAAATGGTACTTATTAATTGTGATTGAATTGTATACCTCACTGAAAATGTGATATAACTACTACGTAGTACCGTGCTGATGTAAAAATCAGTTTTTTAAGCTGGAGAGTCATTTCTGGGTTGATTTCCTTAAATATGTCATTGTAACTTCTATAACCATTTTGTTCTTTACGTGCCTTCTCAGTTTTTGTCTATCCACCTCCCAAGTTCAGCAATTTCTTGATTTCTAATCTCATGTTATTAGAGCTGTTCCCTATGGTATTCATTCTCTTTGAACTTCTCATTGTTTGTGTTGTAGTTAGTGTTTCACTCGTAGCTTTTAAACTATGGCTGCTGTTAGCTCACAACATTTCTGCTGGTAACAGAACAAAGATGTGACTGAAGCAATTCAGAAAGTTGCTGCCGCATATGACTGCAAGATTGTTGAAGGTGTCCTGAGCCACCAGCTGAAGCAGTTTGTTATTGATGGTAACAAGGTCGTTTTGAGTGTATCAACTCCTGAGGTCAGAGTTGATGATGCAGAATTTGAGGAGAATGAGGTCTACGCAGTTGACATTGTTGCCAGTACAGGTGAAGGAAAGGTACTGTCTGAAATAATGCTATGTGCATTGGATATTCTATACGTTGGTGTACATTTACCCCTCTTGTCTCTTAATGTTTTTGAGATTCATATTAACCTTCTTAACTCTTTATTCCTCTTCTCTTTGCATTCAGCCCAAGCTTTTGGACGAGAAGCAAACAACTATCTACAAAAGGGCAGTGGACAAGAACTATCATTTGAAGATGAAAGCATCTAGGTTTATTTTTAGCGAAATAAGCCAAAATTTCCCTATCATGCCATTTACTGCCCGGTATGTCCTGGTTTTTTCGACATATTTATTGCATTCCTTATTAGTCTCATTCGATGCCTGTGCTAATATTTAGTTCACATCCTGTCTCTGTTTTGTAGGTGGTTGGAAGAGAAACGGGCACGACTTGGACTAGTTGAATGCGTCAATCACGATCTGCTACAACCTTATCCCGTGCTCCATGAAAAATCCGGTAAGAAAAAGATGCATCCTTCATGGTTCTTTTTCTTGGAGATGCATGATAAAAGATTAGTTCTCTTTTCCTTAAAAAAAAAAAGAAAGAAAGAAAAGAAAAGAAACACAGATTAGTTCTATTTCACTTTTGCACAATTATTGAAATCTTTGAGGTGTTTTTTTTCACTTGTGTTTGTTTTTTAAATCGCTAGTCTACTGATATTCATTGTTTTGTGCAGGTGACTTTGTTGCTCATATCAAGTTCACAGTTCTTCTCATGCCAAACGGGTCAGATCGTGTCACATTCCATCCATTGCAAGAGCTGCAGCCAACAAAGGCTCTTGATGATCCTGAAATAAAGGCTTGGTTGGCATTAGGCACCAAGACAAAGAAGAAAGGTGGTGGGAAGAAGAAGAAAGGTAACTGAATTGCATTTCTAATAACAGCCGTTGGCCTGTAATTCCTGTCTTTTTTGGCTTCCTTTATTTGTATTGCCTTGTCTGGTGTATTTTTTTATGGGGCGCTTCGTGTGTGTGCAGCGGGGAAGAAGGGTGACAAGCCTGAAGAAGCAGTGGAATCCGAATCTGCGGACGTAACTCTGAATGATGCTGAAGCCGGGGACTGAGGATTGAAATAGAATGACAAATTTTGTTTCGGATGGTATTTATGCCTCCCTCCATGTAACATGACATTTTGTATGAGCTTACAAGTTATCTGAGCCTGTTTTCCAGTGCTTGTTCCTGTTGATGTTCTTCTCAAAGGCGCAGGGGGAGATTGGTCAATGACTAGATTCCTCGCTATTACATCCTGTTGTCTTTCTTTGCTACTTGGTGTATCGATACAGCAGATCATGCTTTCTTCAAAGTAACATGAATTTGACATCATTTTACAGCATATCTGGTGGGATTTTTATTGATTGGTTGTGGTTTCGATGGCGTTGGTGAAACTTAAATCGAAATTCAGGTATTAATAACTGAGCCTTGTGAGCACTTCAGTTTCTGGAGTGCTGCTACGTTTATTGCTTTCACTGATGTTGAAGATACTGTTTCGTCCCTTTAGCTCCAAAGGTGAGCCATTTAGGAAGTTATTTTTTTGTTGTTGATTTTGTTCGTAATAGATACAAGATTGTATATTTTGTCCTTTTTAAATTCTGATTGGTATGGAAAAGCCGAAATTAGGGGAGAAGACAACTAGAAGAAAGATGGTGCGCAGGTCAAGCTGAAGCAAGATTAGGTTGAAACTAGCCCAAGAACAGTGTTGATTAACGCGTCTGAATATAGAAGTCAAGCATACTAGACGACCAGACTCCAACCATCTTTTTACCTTGTCATACTCTCTATTTCTAGTCTTCTAGATTCAAGATCACAAAATTCTCATGCAACCCGATTAAGAACTGAACCTCTCATGTACCAGACCAGAATATGAGCACAAACGGAGCCATCTACAACAACAAGAAACATGGCGTTCGACGTTTCTAACTCACTCACTAAATCCAACTATAAAGTTCTCGCAATATTATTGACTTTTGGTGTCATTGCCTGTGATATCCCTAAAAGTCTCAGACGATTGAAACGACGATCTAGATTTTCAGACATTTCTAGTATTGTGTCCATCCAATAGTAAAAAGAAGAGTTGCTACATCTATCTAGGTGAGGGATCACCGACGATGTAGATTTATTCAATCGTAAACATCTCTGAAACACCTGAAACAGAAAAATAAATCGTCAATTATATAGTAGGGAATTGTTCCAATGGCCTAATAAGGATATTACAATATTTCTCATAGTCGGATTTGTGCTGTCCCCATGCATGCTGGACAGTGGTAATCAAAATCCGTGTCCAAATTGGCTACAGAGGACTATGGGAGGCGAAAATGTCCAACAAAGTTGACTGAGAGACTTCACATTCATGAAAACGAAACGAAACGAAGAAGACACAGTATCTCATTCTCCGAAACAGACATGAAATCAGCTTCATCCTGTTTCACCTTCATGAACCAGAACCAGAACCAGAACCAGAACCAGAACCTCCTCTCATGGCAAATCCTCTTCTTCTTCGTCGTCCTCCTCCTCCTCCTCGCCACCGCCACCACCTCTCCCTCCCCCACACCATCCCCACACTGCTCCCTCCTCCTCCGCCTCCGCTCCACCCTCGCTTTCACCACCCACTCCACCAAGCTCCTCACCTGGACCCCACATTCCCCCTGCTGCAACTTCTCCGGCGTCACCTGCGACCCCACCACCGGCCTCGTCGTCGCTATCGACCTCAGCAGCGAAACCCTCGCCGGCCCTCTCCCCTCCTCCTCCCCTCTCTTCCTCCTCAACTCCCTCCGTTCCCTCAACCTCGCCAACAACTCCTTCAACTCGACCATCCCCGAGGCCATCGCCGCTCTGTCGAACTTAGTCAGTCTTAACTTGTCCAATTCCGGCCTCAACGGCACCGTTCCAAGGGCCGTGGCCGAACTAAGGAGATTGGTGGTGCTTGATCTGACTAGTAATCTGGCCTCGTTTTATGGTGAGATCGGCCTGACGTTGGGGAAAAACTCTAGTTTGGGGGAGCTGGTGAGCGATTTGACCGAGTTGGAGGAACTGATACTGGACGGTGTGATGATCAACGAGACGGGGAGGGAGTGGGGGAACGCGGTGGCGCGGCTGAGGAGGCTTAGGATTTTGAGCATGGTGGATTGCGGGTTAACGGACGGGATCGATGAGGTTCTGTCGGATTTGGAGATGGTGACGACGATTCGGCTTGATCAGAATGAGTTGAGATGCAATGTGTCGGGGTTTCTGAGTGAGTTCAGGAACCTGAGCGTGTTGACGATGAGTTTCTGTGGATTGCAGGGTGTGTTTCCGGAGAGGATGTTCCGGATTGGGACGCTCGTGACGTTGGATTTGTCCGCAAATCCATCGTTGAAGGGGACATTGCCGGAGTTTGGGAAGGATGGGGCGATCCAGGAGCTGAATCTTCATGGGACGGGGTTTAGTGGCATGGTGCCGGAGTCTATTGGGTGGCTGAGAGGGTTGAGGATAGTGAAGCTTTCGCACTGTGAGTTTGAGGGGAGGATACCGGGATCGATTGGGAGGCTTGGCGGGCTTGAGTATTTGGATCTGCAGTGGAACAGGTTTAGCGGTCCGGTGCCTTCTTTTGAGCTCGCGAAGAACCTGGAGCAGTTGATTTTGTCTTGGAATCAGTTGAGTGGTTCCATTGAGAATGTAAGGTGGGGGAGTCTGTCAAGTTTGGTGTATTTGGATTTGTCGAACAACTCGATGAATGGTAGTATTCCGATGTCTTTGTTCTCTATTCCGTCATTGCAGAAACTGCAGCTCCAACAGAATCGGTTCAGCGGCCAGTTGGGTGATTCATTGGGGGTTGTATCTAGGGTCATCGATACGATTGACCTGAGCGATAATGAATTGGAAGGACGGATCCCAGAGTTGCTCTTTAGGTTGGGAGGACTCAAAACTCTGACCCTTTCCTTTAACAAGTTCGATGGTTCATTGAGCTTGAATTTGCTTCAGCAGCTCAAGCACCTGTCAGCCCTTGATCTCTCTTACAACAACTTGGCAATTGATGCTAGCGGTACAAGTTCGAATCTGTCTTCCTTTCCTCAGCTCGTTTCCCTAAAACTCGCTCGGTGTAGGTTGAGACAGTTGCCGGGTTTCTTGAAAAACCAGTCCAAGTTGAGCAATCTTGATCTTTCTGACAACTTCATCAGCGGAGCAATACCCAGTTGGATTTTGGAGGTTGGCCATGCTCTTAATCTTTCCCACAACAACTTTGTGTCGCTGGAGGGATCTTTGGCAAGCGCTGAACTGTCTATCCTTGATCTTCACTCCAACAATCTCCAAGGGCAGCTTCCAAAGTTCCCACCTCAGGCAACATATCTGGATTTATCAAATAATACCTTCAGTTCAACTATATCTTCTCTGATCAATAACTTCACTGTTTTCTTATCGCTGTCAAAAAACAACATATCTGGAAGCATCCCTGAATCTCTTTGCAGTCGCAGTTTTCTCCAAGTCCTCGACCTTTCCCATAATAATCTGAGTGGCTCTGTTCCGCCGTGTTTTATTTCATTGAGTCAGAGTCTAACCTTTCTGAATCTAAGGGACAATGTGCTAAATGGCCCTGTGCCTGAGATATTTGCAGCAAACTGCACGCTAAGTACTCTTGATTTCAGTGAGAACTTTCTCGATGGACCAGTTCCGAGGTCACTGGCTAACTGCACGATGTTGGAGGTTCTAAACCTGGGGAAGAACCGGTTGAAGGACACCTTTCCGGACTGGTTGAGGAGCTTATCTAATTTGCGTGTACTTGTTCTGCGGTCGAACCAATTTCATGGAAACATTTCATGTCATCAAGCCAATGTCACGTGGCCGTTGCTTCAGATTGTTGACATAGCTTTAAATCACTTCGAAGGCCGGCTGATGGCGAAATGCTTCTCGAAATGGCCAGCCATGATATCTAGTGGAAGAGGACTGCCGAAAGCCACTCCTTTGCAGTTTTCGTTTCTACTCTTCGAACCGATCTATTACCAAAACATGATCTTGGTTACTTTCAAAGGCTTGGAACTGGAGCTGTTGAAGATCCTGACTGTGTTCACCAGTCTCGACATCTCGAACAACAATTTCAGCGGAGTGATACCTAGAGAATTAGGAAATCTCGATGGGCTTCTTGTGCTGAACTTTTCGCATAATGCTTTGTCTGGTCCTATTCCGTCATCAATAGGTAACCTTACCGAGCTTGAGTCATTGGATCTTTCATATAACAAGCTCAGTGGAGAAATACCCGAAGGCCTTGTTGGATTAACTTTCCTGTCAACCTTGAGCTTGGCCTTCAACAGATTAACAGGGAGGATCCCAGATGGTGCGCAGTTCGCGACGTTTAGTAATTCTTCCTTTTTAGGAAATAAAGGACTATGTGGGTTTCCTCTCACAAACCCTTGTGGTGCTCCGAATGGTACAGCTGCAGCGCCCTCCGGAAATTTCAATCCTACGCCAGAAACAGGTTCTGTGATAGGATTTGATTGGCAGTTCATATTCACTGGTGCTGGATTTGGTCTGGGCATGGGAATTATTGTTGCTCCTCTTATGTTCTGGAAGAAAGCAAGGAAATGGTATAACAAAGAGGCTGATATGTTGGTCGCCAATATGATTCAACGGTTTGGAATTGTTTATACGGGTTTGGACGACAAAGGAACAGAAAAGGAGGGAGACAAGGAGGATGAAGATGAAGCTGATGAACCGCAAGGTGGTCGATTCTGTGTGTTCTGCACCAAATTGGATAGCGGAATGAAGAGGATCATACACGATCCTATGTGCACCTGTCACGGTTCATCGACCATTTCTTTATCTTCTTCTCCACTTTCTACTACAGAATAGATAGTAAACACTTCCATTTTTCTTTCTTTCAGTTATTTTGCATAGATTGTTCACAATATTATGAATACGTATGTTAAGATGCCCATTCTTTTTCAGTAGCTAGCTTGTTGTACATATCAACTGAGCAAAACATATCCTTCAATGTGTTTGCAAAGTTATATCGGATTTTCTAAGCCTTCATCCCGCAGCGTATATAAAGTGTGGTTCTCCAGTAGGATTCAACATAATTCCGCAGCGAACCATCTGCGTACAAAATCCCTTGGATGACGGAGTAAACTTGGTATCTATAGACTACAGTTTGCTTCGCCACTCTGGTATGTCCTGAATCAATGTCTCTCTGAACTAGTTTTCATGTCCAGAGTTGGTTTATATTGTGGTGATCTTTTACAGTTCTGTTCTTTCTTTATTTGTTTCGCATGCTACGCTCTGCATCTGCTTATAGCATTGTAGTCTAATATGCGATGTACAAGCTCCTTCATTTGCATGCTCCCTTGCTGATCATCCATTAGGAAACAACTGATTCGTTGAATGCCTGGTGTAGAAGGGACTTCGACAAGCACTTGAAAGGGTTTGTCATTGAACGTAGCTCGAAGGTCAAGCTAAGAAGACAGTGACTATACTAAAGTGTTGTATCTATATTAAGACGGAGGATAATGCTCGTGTTGCATCCGTAGTAGGACTGAAGAAACGGTAAGCTATAAATGACATTGATTTCAAGTCATAAAGATGCATTGACGGATCACTGGTCTCACCGGGGATCTATCTACACCCTTCTGGACTTACTAAACAGTCAACAAACATTCTTTTTTACTTTAAGCTTGTTAGAGTCACGCATGGGGAGGAAAAACTGCACATTGAATCCATAAGCCACCGGCAAGTCTAAGTTGTCATGACTTTTGAAGTAGGCAACATTAAATGAGTAGTACTCGTGACTTGACTTCATTGCTTTTCATTGTTCTCTTTATTTATTCTTTCCATTTCATTCATCTGACTTTCCTTATCAACGTTACCCGGAGAACGTACAAAAGATTAACTCAATGTGGAACCATTCTAAATATTATATGCTATTCAGGTCCAATATTTGTTGCAAGTTTCATTTCTACAACCACGGAAGCCTGTGATGTTTTTTTACTATCTGGCTTTGTTCTATCAAATCCTGTTACCCTTTACGAAAAAATAACGATAAAGCATAGCAGAGAAGACATCATAAAAGAACAACTCTGCACAATCACTGAACTTCCTTGATTACATATTAACATGTTACACCGAGGTCCCAAGCTTATTAATGACGCTACATCAGCTACACATTTAACTACGATAGCCTTCTCCAAACGACTGATGTTTCCGAGCTGTGAATCGGAATCGTAGTTATTTGGCTTAGGCAAAAATGCTGACCCCATCAAACCATATATCTGCAGTGGAATATCTGTTAATTAGTCCGATGAGTTCCACAATTTCTAGCAGTCCTGTGTGAACCATCCATTCCTTCGTATGGTTCGCGGAGATGGTGTGTGCTTGGGTTGGGTTCCTGCACTTAACCTGCATCAGCAGTCAGAGTACACTATTTTCTCGTAGGCAAGTCTCCACCACTTTCAGTCACCCGGCTGCTTTCTTTACCGTGATCAACAGGTCAGCTAAATCCACTTATTCGCCACCCATTGAAGAGTGCTAAACATAACTAAATCTAGAAACATAATATTCCTTGACGCGAGAAGCACCATCTCTAGCCAGAATACCTTTTAGATCGCCGATGATCCTGGCCAACCATATCTCCAAGTTCCTCTGGATCTCTTTGAAGTTGTTTCTGATGGAGTCTAAGGATCTTCTCGTTGTTAGTTTTGCATGGGTTCCTCCTTCGTCGTACAGGCAGCAATTATTTATCTCCGTTTTTAATGCCAACAGCTTCTGTCCTGTTTCATTGGCTCGCTGCTGTAATCGAAATGCCTCCATCAGAAACTCGGGTTGTCTCTGTGCTCTTAGTTCTGAAGTCACAGCAGATGGATCACTAGCTTGCTGAGAGAGCACGTAGAAGCCCACAATTAAAACAAAAGAAATTAGTACCCTATAAATTATAATCCAGGCAACTCGACTGAAAGCAAGCTGAAGGATTTGCATTCAAACAGATTTATGCATGAAGTTTTCATTTTTGTTAATATTGCTGGAAGTTCACCACGGAGTTTCAATGGGATGACAGTAAATAATTGAACCAGAAGCATATGTCTCAGAACTTACCATTCTTTTGCAAAGGTCATCAATCTTTCCAGCAAGGGCTTGATACCTCTTTGCTTGCTTCCTCATCAGCGATGGTACTTTCATCAGATCATTTTTACCAATTCTTTCCAAATTCACCAGTTCTTGTTCTAGTAATTTCAGCTTAGTGGACACTCCGGTTAGTTCCCCCTCTACCTTCCAAGGGGACTCTCGTCTGAAATGGAGAAGAAAAAAACCATTTACGAGGCCAGTTCATAATCATTAATCAGAAACATTTACGGTGAATTGAAAAAAGGAAGGCAGGATTCAGACAAGGTAAAGATCCCTGAAAGTTACCTTGCTACAAAATGCTTCATCTGATACATAGTTTCAAGCTGTTCATATTGAGCATCCTGCAAATGTATGAAAAACTTGTCAATGGAGAGTAACTGCAAATATAATCATTTCCCACTAAGAACATCCAAGCTACATTAAACGATGAGAGTAACTGCAAGAATCAAGTTGACTACAGAACTTGTTGAAGACGAACTTCCCAACGAGCATGTGCTCCCTCGAGAAAATAAAAGAGAATATGTAAAAGGTCAAGGTGCGACTGAAAAGTTAGGACCTAAACACCAAAAAATGAACGAAGACACTACTCGCCCCACAGGTTGAATTTCTGAGAAAGTGCGTCTGTCCTTGTATGGAGTGCCCGAAAAATACTGAAGCAAGATTCCTAAACTGCTTTTTATGATGGCTTTACAGAAAATGTGAAATACAATAATATCAACTTAAGAGTCCATATACCAGCAGTAACATAGATGATCAAAGATGAAATATAAGACTTTCAATTGCATCCTTTAGAGCAACTTATAAGAAATTAGCAATTGTCATGCAAAAGAATAGGTAAAAAAGAAGCAATTGTAACACAAAGAAATAGGCCGCCAAGGAGCAGACAGAACCATCCTCATCAGGCCAAAAGACATATTAAACCTATATAACCACATGCAAACCCCCATCTCCCCACGTTTAGAACGCAATAATGCAATAACAAGTCTAAGTAGAAGTAAATGATCCAACGGGATTGATTGCCAATGCCATTTCCCTATAATGTTTTTCCAAGCTCTTGGACATGAGATGTAACCCTAAATCCTATATGAAGGCTATCCAATTGAATTTGACACCATAAAGACAGTGAAAAGAAGGCCCTTGCTTGCAATGTTCATTCAATGGAACGCATTTATGGTGTTGTAGGCTATTCCCAAGGTTTTACTTGTTATTAGAAACGAAAACAAAGACATGATAAATAGCAGAGAACCTCTATTTCAGGACTCGTAAGATTAACAAGAAAATCCATCTCCAAAATCAGATTGCAAAATAAGACGAGCACGACAACTGTAGAGAAATCATTGCGTGATCTCACTCTGAAGCGATTACCAAACTGAACATGATTAGAAAGGCAAGAAGAGAGAGACAACAATATGACATGAAAGAAAACCATGGACGAGATTCCTAAACTAGAGTATCAGATGAAACCCAGGAAACCAAATAATGATTCTACTAGACTTGCAACAATAAATATAGGAAGATGACAACATGAACGAAATGACACTGCTAACTAGAGATGAAACCAAGTATCATAAGCCACTAACTAATGGCTACTTCCTCATCATGCCAACACTTTCATCAGGGCAAGGCAAGCTTGGACAGCATAAAGTACACATAACATTGTCCACACCCACTCATCCAACCTGCAAAATCTAGGCGCTAGAACAATCTAAATCCTCAAGACTTGCCAAGCACCACGGATCAAACAGAGATATGGCAATCAACCAGGTAACTATCAAGGCTCATTCTCTTACATCAAGTACCGAACTATAAGACTAGAACCTAATCATTTTCCCCATACAAAGAACTCGACATGCTGCATCTTCCACTGAAGAACCATACAATACGTAGCGAATTCTCTTAACCGTCAAACGCTCCATTTATCTGTAACATCGTATAGTCCATGAAAAAAACCCTAAAAAAATTACATTGCTAGAGTTTCTTCACACCAGACCCATTCACCCTGTCTATCGCAGATCATACACAATCACAATGGCAACCAAAACCAAATCAAACCTTTATCACATTACATCAAATCGGCCAATACACACGATAAACTCCGCGCAAGATAATCAAAACAAAGAAGGAAACCGTGTTAGTGAAGAAAAGAAACCGCACCTGTTGCCACAAATTGCTAACTCTCCCATGATTCCAAAACCTCGAATCAAACCCTTCGTTTCCCCGAAACCCTAACCCTCCCTCCAATTCCTCCTCCCCGCCGCCCTCAACCTCTCCCACATTCTTCCCTTCCCTCTCCTTCAACCACCCCAACAACTCATCCCTCTCACTCACCTCCCTCTCCAACTCCACCACCCTCTCCCTCAACCCCTCGTTCTCTTCCCTGAACCCCTCATTCTCCTCCCTCAACCCCTCGTTCTCCTCCCTCAGCCTCCTCTCCTCCAGCCTCCACGAGTTCCGGTGCGAGGCGAAGATCTCGACGACGCGGGCGTTGGCTTTGGAGTCCTCGCTGCGGCGGGACTCGAGGGATGCGAGCTGGGTCGAGAGGCGGTGGAGGCGGTGGAGGAGGTATCGGTTCCGGGATTCAAGGGTGGGGATGAGGGAGAGGGTGGAGGAAGGGAGGAGGGCGAGGAAGAGGGAGAACGAGAGACCGACGTAGGTGGAGATGAGGTTGGCTTGGTGGTGGGTGTCAGGGGCAGATTGGTCATTTTGTGGTGGTGGTGGGGAGGGTGGTGGGGATTGTGGGGGTTGTGGTGGTTGGTTAGGTGCCGCCATTGATGAAGGAGAAAGAGAGCAGAGACGAGGAAAGCTGTGTACTGCGTGTGTGTGTGTCTGTGTGTGTGGGGGTAAAGCCAGGTGAGTGAGATGTGTTTGGGGAGTAGTGATGATAGTAAAAGCTGTATGTTGTGTCTGGTTTCATCGGAGTAGTTTAGTGTGGTCACTTCCGCAAGTTCAGGGGTTGTTTTTCATAAGTATTTAAAAACGAAACAATAAAAAATAAAATCAATAACAAAAATAGATTCGATTAAAAAGGGATTATAATGGTTTTAAAGTTTAATCTGTGTCACGATCAAATATTATTTTTTTAAAAAAATTATTATAAAATATTAATATTAATTTAAATTATATATTTTGTATAATTTTTTTGTGTCATTAAAATGATAAATAAAAGTTTTCAAATTATATATTAAATAATACAATAATATTACATTTAATATAAAAAAGTATAGTTAATTTTTTTTATTTTTGAATTTCTTTTTAAAAGTAGAGATGTGAGGGGCAACAACCTGGAGATACCCTTTAAACCGAAATAGATATCAATAATCAAAATAAAACTGAGAAAAAAAAAATAGTGGAATGAATTGATATGAGATAAAATAAAAATATGAATGTTTTGGTAGTTTTATAAAGAAAAATTTTAAAATATAAAAATGTTATCATTTTTTATGGACATTCAAATTAGAAAAGGAGCATCTTTCATGAGACGGAGAGAGGAATAGTTTGGTTTCATCAGTAGATAAAATAAAAACAAAAAATCAGAAATAACAATAATATCAAACACTTAAATTAAACCATTAAGACTAAAGTTTCACACAAATTCACGTAAAATAATACTAAATCGTCACATGATAGCTGTTGAAATCTCGACAAACTTTAAAATCAAATCGTTGTAGGAAGAATGAGTATTTAATTAGGAAAAAATATTTTATCGTAATTTTTTAAAAGGTGTATAATCAAACAAGTTGTTGATGGTCAATAAAGGACGGAGTAAATCCTAAAAATCCATGCAAAAGAAGGGAGCATTTGGTTAAAGTTTTTTTGCTTTCTCTCTTTTTGCCATTTGTCACCACCCTAGAGTTATATAGTTTGACTACACTATAGCAATACTAAAACTAGATGCTACAAAAAATTGCAAAACCTTTGGGGATATGTACTCGCTTTTCGTGTGATACAAGAAAAATACCTTTTGGTTCCCACATTCACGATTTCCCCGAGCGAACAAGTCTAATAAATTTTCGATTTTTAATGTGTTGGATAATTCTATATGTCTATGGTATCATCCTCAACTTTGATTAATATCCCCTCACGTGGGATAGGTTACTCTTAGGAGACAGGCTGTGAGAAAACCAGTGGTGGGGGCTCGAGGTAACGTTGGCGAGGAGGCTGTGATATTTTTACTGGTATGTCGTTACACAACAATAAAAAAATATCTGACCATATTACTGTCACAATACGATTATGGAATTAGGGGCCTGCATGATACGAGACACGATCAGGATCTTGTTCGTTTTTTGTCCCGTCCCAATATTTTGGGTTCCTAAAAAAATGTGATCTCATCCCGTGCCAAATCTTCTGTTTCGATTCTTCGGTTTTTCAGTTCTTCGGTACATTCATTTTGCATCAGGGTTAATTGGTTTAGAAACTTGTTTCGTGACATTTTGCTAATGAATCACTCATTGTTTCGGAATGCGGTTTCGCCTATCTTAAAAGTTGAAGTAACACGAATGCTTCCGAGGGACTGAGACTTCTGAATCTGTAGCAACTTAGGAATGAAAGTATTTCAGGCAGAGGATTACCAGTGGCCTCGATGAAGGTCCTTGTCTTGGAACCTTAGCTAGCTCCATTCAGTTTGCACCAATGACAGGAGCTTCAGATCAGTCTGTATCGGATACTGAACAATCTGGCTCAGGTATCGCTATGCTTTATTTTTGCTTTATCTATCCCTCTAAGACACTATATAGTCGTGATTAAGAAAATGTGAAGCTCGCGCACCTGATATTTTCCCAGTACTGAAAGATTTTATCATGTTACGCCTTATCAGTTCTTATTTATGTATAATATCATGTGAGCACCCTGGTAATCAGGACTGAATGTAGTGGCTATAACTAATTTGGTCATGTTTCTGTTTGCTGAGTAGCTTCTGGTCCAGACGGAATATCATTGTTCGGTTCTCCTTTATTTTTTCCTGTATATGAAACAGGTTATATGATGGCCATCTTGAAAAACCAGAATTTTTCCCGCTCAAGCTAGGTATTGCCAATTTATCATGAAAATCATTGTCATTTGAATGGATGGTCGAAGAAATATGATAAGGGATCGAATATGTTGCCTCAGTTGTCTTGAAATGCTTTATAGTGAAGACGCGCAGCAGCTGATGTGGCTTTTCACCATGGGATCTCAGGCTTCCTTCAAGACGCATACACTCTAGCAAGTTGTTTTACTGGTTTCGGTTCAGTCTGAACAATCGGGACGGTTCTTGCAATTCTTGTCTAGTCCCATACCGTACCGACTTTTCGGCTGCTAGATTTGGAATTTCCCGTCCCATACCATTCTTGGTCAGTGCGAGTTCGGTATGATCGATTCGGTCGGGTTCTTGGTCTGGTTCGGTCCATCGGGAAACTTTTGAATTCTCCATAATGGAGCTTTAACAAAACAGTCCCTCACGAAAAACGTAACTGTTCGATCCCTCTCACAGTTCTTATCTATGTGTTTAGTCAAGCCCGTACAAGTTCAATGCCAACCAAGGAGGTCACTTGATACTTGTATACCATATGAAACATTCATGAGACAGTGGCAAAAACGTTTACACACTAAAATGAACCAGTCACAGACAGTAACAGGAAAGGGATTCAAAGTCCAGAGTGAACTCTTGCTTTTGACCCAAATAAATAAAAAAAATAAAATCCACAGTGAACATACCGTATGTATTTCAATCGATGAGTATATACCGACAATCCACGATGATGGAATCAAAGCCTAACCAAAATTATGTACTAGCCGCTCGAACATACTGTATGTCACAAGTTCCCAAACCTGAGAAACCACGGCGCTTTCACCTTGAAAGACAATCTATAATCACAAATACGAAGGACTTGGTCAAACTTCAATTTCCAGGACTATATAACATGACCGGAGCAGCAAGGCGTCGTCGTTGGCTAGACAGAAGCAGGAACAATGTGGTCAGAATGATCAACCAAATCTTTCTTCCTGGCCTTCTCTTTTTCCAGCAGATACAATCTTTCCGCATCAGGTATTGTGAGCATGATTGTCTGCAGCTTGGCATTTATCTCCTCCATCCTTTCCATCAGCCTGTCGTTTGTGAACATTCCAGCTAATACACTTGAGATTGTAGACCAGCTTTCCATCAGTGGTAATGCTATGATCACAGCGGATCCAATTGTTCCCCAAGCTATCGCGATCACTGCCCAGAATGTGAAGTACTTCAAACTAAACACTCCTGCGCAAGGAGAAAGGAGTCAGCAAACAGCTCAGTTAAAGTTTATTATGCTACGCTGGTACTGATCAAACAGCCACGAATTCAGTTCTTGTAATTCTGTTTTTATAATTAGTTTAGGAGGAACACTGGCGCTTTAGGATTAATGTTTCGTTATATTAGACTAAAATGAACAGATCTACGTACCTGCTGGAAGGCTGAGAGCAGGCCACAATACGACGATGACAAGGGTAAAACCAACACCCCACTTCACTATCCACATCTTGGCTTTCTTCAGCTTCGCCTCCTCATACTCGTCAGCTGGCAGCTCGGTCTTGTCCTTCTCCACCATGGTTATCTTCTTCGTTGAGTCCCAGTCATAGTTCTGAGGCCACAAGACGCTACACACAGCATGAATGGCCCCACCTGTGAGAATTGAGACCAAATTTCCAGCAAGCATTGGCGCATTGCGCCCTGTGGTGTCAAGATTCACCCTGCCATACTCTATCTTTGCGACCGTCAACCAAGTGGTGACCCCAAGAACACAGCCTAGGATGGTTCCGAGGATGGCCCCGAAAGAGTTCGCCTTTGACCATAGAAGCATGAAAGCAATGGGAATAACCGCGGAGCCAATGAGGACTCCCATGGCCAGATACATCCAGCCCAGTGAAACCCCTGCTTTGTTTAATACCACAGCTAATATTCCCATGAAACATCCGAAGAATAAGATGATGCCTCTGGATACTTTCAGGATTTGCTTCCCATTCGCATTCGGGTTTATATATGTTCTATAAATATCATATGTGCACAATGAAGACACTGCAATGAGCTCTGAGGACCCAGCAGATGTCACCGCCCTAAAAATCACGTAGGACTCAAATCAATAAACGACGCACTGAGGATGTGATGAAAATAAACAGATATCAGAGTTCAAGACGACTTACATGAAAAGCATGGTGAGGAGCAGAACAGATCCACCTTTGCCCATCAATGCTATAGCTGTAGCTGGAGGAACTAGTCCATGGCTCGCTTCACTTGCAGTCAAAGGTAGATCTAGAGCAAGCGCTCCAATACCAAGTGAAGTTGCTAATGAAAATGGCACAGCAAACCACACTAGTCCACCCAACAAGTAGCCCTTATGGGTCGACGTAGGCCGTGCAGCAATGGCACTCACCCAATATCCCTGACGTAATCATGTATATTAAGCTACATGAAGATGCGTTGGCAATGACCTAAATTCAAAGAGACCTAGCTAGCATAGATATGTAGCTATTAAACCTTCGAGGTTCCATCTCAAAATCAATGACAGGAATAATCCAGGATCTATATATGTTCGTTATGTTGAGCTCCCAAATTTCAATGTGGGTTGTATTTTCAACGGTAGCATATTCATATATGGTGGACTGAAAAATTCTTTCTTAAACATGTAGAACTGCGGTAACAACCGACAGATTTTCTTAGACACTGGGTTCGTCATGCGCAGAAATATAAGGCTAGGACGCAGGGAACTTACATTATCAACAAAAACAGTTCCGAAATTTCCCACAATGTTGATGATACCAAAAACGATGCCGCCGGAGCTCAACATGGTTATGTAGGATCCTTTGTAGTTCCCACTAACCGGACCACAAGCCTGGCCAACATGAGAGATTGGGTCTTGGCATACTCTTGATCTGCTCGCAACCTCCATGAGCCGCCTGTACACGACACTTGGGCTCCCCAGTTGGCTGCTTGCAGTGTAAACCAGATATACAAAGATGACCAGGACAACATGCACAATAACGGAATGTATGTAGCTTGCCAAGAAGGTGGCTTTTAGTCCCCCGGCAAGAGTGTAGACGACCACTCCAAGCGGTATCAGGAAGCTAGCAGCATATATGTTCACTCCTGTAAGAGCATTCACAACAGCTGAGCCGCCTAGGAGGAGCATGGCTGTCACGATTATGTTCGTCATAAAGCAGAAGGTGAGGAAGACTACGTGAGCAGCTGTTCCCCATCTAACAGAGTTAAGGAAAATGCATCAGTAAGAGCACAAAAATACATATGAATGGTGTATGTTTAAGTAATTATTATTCTCTGCCACATTGAAATATGATAAAGTTGACTAGAGTTGATGTACCTAGCTTTGACAATTTCACAGACTGTATGAGCATGAGGTGCTTTCCTTTTGATTTCTATTGCCATTATTCCAAACAATAGCACCTGCAACCAACATATGATGAATATGATTGGCAAGACGGCCACTGAATAGACTGAAATGATGCAGCAGAATATGACTATGATCGAATAAGTCGAAGACATGAGACTAACAAAAAGACCAACTTGTTTGTCCCATAATTACTGAAGACTCGTGCGTAACTCTCATTCTCAAATCTCGCTATCTAGGGAATGAACAAGAGGAAGAGTTGATATGGAACATGCCTGGATGGTAGCGCCGCTAGCATACCAGAAAGGACCGCTTATACCATATTCCCAAGCAACATTAGAACTTTGCAAGATGGTGGCTGCCCATGTCCACTGCTCACAAGCAAAACAAGAAAAGCGTTTACTTTTCATGTATATATGCACCAGAAGTATGAACAATCCGGGTGGATGGCTAAAAATACCTGGGAAACAATAACACTGGCGATAAGTCCAGTTTTCACAGTCCTCCCTGCAGTATTGAACCATTCTGACGTATGACGCGATCCAACATATCGCTTCTCCAACCACACCTAATTTTTTAACATAAATCTCCTAAGCATTAGTGATTTGTTTTGCTTCATTGACGGGACATGAACTATAGTAAACAGAATTTGCAAGCTGGTCCTGTAATTCTAATTTCCAGCTACATACATTATTATCAGCTTGTGTTCTCAAGAGGTTGATATATCGCTTTATAAACTATGTTTGGCAGAAACACTAACAGAAATCAATGCAATGGCCAATAAAAAAGCATGAGATTGTATTATATAACAGGAGATGGTATGAACATGATATAACACAAGTCTTTATACTGAACACATTGCGGAACACAAAATCGTGATTGGGCATTTGGGCTTGAGGCTAAAACGACTGTAAGGAGCACGTTAATATGACTATCTCCATCATAATTTTTTTTATTGAGTTTACATATCGTTCAGTTTGGCAAGATATTTACAATTGATATTACGTTTATTGTTCTATTAGAGATATATATCTAACTGTATAAGATAGATTTGTCGAAAAACAAGAAGAAGATGGAGTAGTTTTTGTTTGCAGATATCTTTGATGGTTACACATAAGTATTTAAGCAGATCCAAAGTTGATGGCGAAGCTGTATAACCATTCTTTGTTCTGCAAAGTTTTCTTTTCTCCAATATAACTCTCCTCTCTTCAATTCTCTTCTCGCCGTCGAATACAAGTCAGGGCAAATGGTAAAAAAACTGAAGGAATTACAAGCACAACTTATCAACGTGATGCAGCAACATCAAGTCCAAAGTTTGGAGCGGATAAGGGACGAGGTTAGCGATGTTCAAGAAAACATTAATCTGCAAATAGCAGGATCGAAAAAGGAGATGCAAGAACAGGAACATCGGATGAAAGAATTCATCACTCAACAAATCCGTCAGTTGATTGTCCAAGCCTCGGCGACTCCACTGGTTCCACCAACCATACAGATTCCTCAAGAAGCTGTTCCTGAAGCAACATTCCCACCATCGGATCCACGACCACGCGAGGCATATGCTCATGACCAGAGGCTTAAACTTCAATCTCCACGCTTTGTCTCCGGCGACCCAACGGATTGGCTATTCTACATTTCTATATGAACACATGTAATGCTTTAGTTAATTTCGTTTAACTATTGAATGATCAATAATTCTTTTTCCAGAGAGTTTGTATCTCAATCTGTCTTCTTCTCATCGTCTACTTCTAATCGCAAATTCGAGTAACCTCCTGTGTTTCTCCAACAACACAGCAATGATAATCAAAGTAACTTTCTTTACCGTGTACAGAATACAGAACAACACCATCTCTTTATAGTTTCCTGATATCAGGTGAACTAATTACCGCCTTGAGAACTAACCCCCATTGGCCTGATGGAGTTCAGCTTACTCAAGATGTTAAAAAGAATATTTTGGAAACCCCCACCATACCCACGGGACCCATCGTACGATTAAACACATTGAAACGAATGTTGAGATATATGGACAATCTATCATATCATCGGTTCGGACTATTGATTCGTGCATCAACTATACCAAATAACTGATAGAGTTGCTAGATCAAAACTCAAAACTTTGGATAGAAGGTTCAAAAATATCACTTGAATCCATTGGAATATTCACCACAAAACAAAAAATTAAAAAAAAAAAACATAAAGTAGAACATAATAAAATCCAACACTTCCATTATCCACTTCAAGAAAAGGGGCAAAAAAGTTTCGACATACCAAAAAGGAAGTGAAGACAGCGAAAAAAGCCCCAAAGCCAAGAATAACAGAATACCCAACGCCCTGATTCAGCACAGCCTGTCCTTGAAAAAAACTGCTCTGCCTAACACACTCGCCGCCGCTCGTCTCGTGGTAATACTTCGCTGCGAACGAGAACGGCGGGCACGATGATGACGACGCCATAGTTGTACTTATTCTAACGATCGATGTTTCGGTATCTGTGTTTTATGATGTTTGCAATTTTTGATGAAATGTATGTGTTGATAGTTTTATAGTGTAAGAGGAGAGTCTCTTTTGCTGATGATGAAAAGGCCAAAGGGAGAGAGAGAGAGAGAGAGAGAGAGGTGGGCGAAGATGAGATACTCCAAAGTCTAAACTGAGGAATAGGATTCTGTTCTCTGGAGTTGACTGGAATGAGTAGAATTGCCTTCCATGGACTTTTTTTTAATTTAGTTAGGCTTCCTATCAAAATTGTCCTGAATAACATCAAAAATCAAAAAATTATATCTTTTATGAAATAAAAAAATTTATTCAAAAATATATATCAACAGCTTGATTTTTTGGTTCAAACTGTTTTATTCTTCGAAGTAATAATATTAAAAAATATATATATCGTTGAAATGTATATATTAAATTATCATTAATATTTTTAATGATTTTATAAAAAATGATATTTGATCATCTTATTTCCTTTGTCCCATAATTTTTACAGTATTCATTTTATGCACATAAATTAAGATTCATTTTTTTTTTTCAATTTTTATTCTCAATCATATAATATTTTTTTATATTTTTTAATTTCTAACTACATAAAACTTATCAAATATTAAAATATTATAAATAATTTAAAATGAATCAAAAGATAAAACTATGTAAAAATTTTGAAACGTATACGATCCTATAATAAGCGGATTTTATCTATTCTAATGTCACATCACGTTTTGGGGTTGTCAAAGAATATTCATCCTAATAGACTAAGAACCAAATTGACAATGTACAGCAACTTGCATCGCTATCATCCTATTGTTTTTTGCTTCTTTTTATAAGGTTATATGATAAAGAATCTATGGTATCATTATCTATGTATGACTTTTTGTAAGTAGGAATTTACGATAATATTTTGACCCTTCGATGGGAGAAAAAAATACTGTTTTAATACTTCTTGGTATCTCATATTGTGAGAATTGGAGAACCGTTTTTCCTAGTAAATGGAAAATCAACTCCAATAGCATTAATTTGGACCTAATCCAATTAAAGGTACTTCGAATCTGTACTAAGGTACACTAATTTTATTGGCTACCACGATACAATAGTCGTATTAGGCACAACTAAGCACAACCAGTGACAATTTAATGACAAAAGTCGTAGGTACGAAGATTCGACTCTCGTATCTTGCGTTGAGACAACAAGACTTGGTATGTACCGTGTCTATTTGTAGCATTCAATGGTTACAAGAAGATGGAATGATTGTTGTTAGATTGCACGAAATATGTCTTCGACAACAAGTAGAAATCTAATTTTCAATTACATTATAAAATGTGATGTCTTCGATAGAGTTCAAAAACCGCTACTAAATTATCAAAAATCGCTACCATAAATCTATGATAGCGTTTAAGCAACCGTCCCCTGAAAAGCAGTCGTCATAGGTTAAGGTAGCAGTTGTTTCGTCATCAGATTTCAACCAACTACGACATTCGTCTGACAACTAACCTCCAGTGAACAGTCGGCAACAACAGAACACCAGCGACGGCCCCGACAAGTTTTTTACTAAAGTTTTTATTTTTGCACTTGGAGGAGAACCAAAGACCTCCTCCACATAAGATATGTTAGAAACCAAAAAGGCAAATAAATCTTGTGTTCTCTTCTTACTTTCTGTGAGATTCATTTACTTTTCCTTCCACAACAATAGCTGCGTTTATATGGATTAAGGCAGCGGTTATAAGCACTATCGTAGTTATGTCTATGGCAACGGTCATAAACGTTATCGTAAGTGTATCTATGACATCATTTTTATAAGAGTTGCAAGAAAACCACTATCATAAGGATCTTTCTCTTTTGTAACGGTTAGGTAATGGAAGCGGTTATCTTGACGCTATAATAGATTCACACGTATGTTTTTGTAATCAAAATCTACGGTGTAAATTGGAAATCTATGGAAACGATTAAAAACCTGATTTCTATGGTAGCATTTGCCTAATCGTTACAAGAGAAACGCTATCAAAGACCTCACATGTTATCGTGTTAATTTGTCGCAATTTTGACATTGTAATAATTTTATCAGGAACGTGGATTCGATCTTGGGCTACTTCATATAGAACAAGGTTACACTTTGGACTCATATACTATAAAAAGGTGATAAGAGCAGTGAGCTTTCGTGTTACAAGACAAGTGCAACTTGCTTATATAGATTTGGTAGATTGAAAGGAGCATTGCATCATGGCACTTGAATTCGATCTGCCTCTCATTTGACTTCTTACCATTGGCTTTAATTCATGAAAAGGATTATTCCGAGCTCTTAAACTATTGACTATAACGCCAGTAACATCAATTTTTCTTCTTTTGTCGTTTCTTTCGTAGCGGATCCAAAATTGATGGTTGAAAGAGTACTTTGATTGAGATATAGACGTATAAGCAAATGAGATCAGGGGACTCAGAGAAAAACTGGTTTTTTACATACTTTATAGACCGTTGAATATTCATAAGCCCAGGGACAATGAATGAGATTCCAAACACAAGAGATATATAGTATTAGTTCACACTGATATAATAGGGTTAACATCACAGTTACTTGGATCAGTGGTTGCATATAATGACGACTTACTAAATTTGAACAAGTTCCGACAACGAACATCAAGTTCCTTCTTTGGAATCATCCCCATCTCATATAATAAGTTGCTTAATGTAACGCCCCGGGATTTTCTGTCCAATACCTGCTAAACACGTGGCGTTACCGCCGCTCCAAAGTTTCCTTCGAAGCAAGGCGACAGGAATACAAGGGGTTTAAGTATGAGAAACATAGGATCTAGAAATAAATATCCCACTTACATCGTCTTGAATTACATAAAAAACGTACTCCGAAAATATAAGCGAAATGTTACAGAAAGTCGAAACTAATCATCTTCGCTATGTAACGGTTCCCTCCACGATCCTTTATTACCTGAAACGAATATGTAATCGTGAGCTTGAAAGCCCAATAACACAGGATACACATCCATCTCAGGGGTCTGGCATGCTTATTATATCATGCATTTCCCATGCGCAAACAGAATGCAATGCAAGTAACACCGAGCAATCATATGCTAATCAGGAACATTTAAATACGTACAGGATAATAATAATATAAGTCAAGCAGATTAATCCCTATTTCAGTATCGCTGGCCTATATTAAAGGTTTTTACAGGTTAATGACATGCTCTGACATGTCATATTGATTCTCAGGACTTTTACAGGTAACAACGTGCTTTTGTCACATTATAACAATTCTTATGGCTTTTACAGGTTAATAACATGGGAGGAGTTACAGCAGGAGTTTATCGTTAATAGTATCGTCATACTAATAACAATTAACAAACAGGATTGTCGCTGCAGACGACCCA
>LIEC01001193.1:0-11152 GCA_001925005.1 Drosera capensis | reverse complement strand
GCCAGATCTTTGCTTCTTCGACCAGCTCCGGCAAGATCTCTTCTTCTCCGGCGAGATCTCTTCTTCTCTAGACGCTCTCTTCTTCTCTGGACAGTTCTCTTCTTCTCCGGGCTCAGAAGAGATTCAACATCGTCTTCAATCTCAGATCTCAGGCGTCCTTGAACAACGTCCTCAATCCCAGATCTGTTCAATCTCAGGTCATCTTCAATCCCAAATCAGCCGTTGACTTGCTCCGGGGTTGTTGATCTCTCCTTACAGCAAGTTGTCCTGATTTTCAGAGCTTTCTCTGATTTTCAAAGCTCTGATTTTCAACTCAGTTTTGCATAGTTGTGTGTGCTTTGTTGTTGCAATTGTTGCAAGGTCTGCAAGGTTACAACGTCTCAGTTTGCAAAGGAATCAGTTCAGTTTGCAAGGAATCAGCTGTTGTTGCAAGGTTGCAAGGTCTCAGTTTGCAAAGGAATCAGCCGTTGTTGCAAGGTTGCAAGGTCTCAGGTTGCAAGTTTTACAAGGTTTCAGTCTGCAAGGTTTGCAAGGTTTACAAGGAATCAGGACCTTGGACCATTTCAGTTTGCAAGCACCTGAATTTCAGCAATTTTCAACTTGAAATTTCAGCCATCTTCAGCACCTGAAATTTCAGCAATTTTCAGTAGGGATAGCAAGACAAAGCAACCACCGCCATGTCTTTCAGTTCATCATTTACATCTCTTAATCCAAACGTGAGTTTCACCCCACTGTTAGTTAAATCGGTGATCACGACGATACTTTCAGTTGTCGAAGATTATCTCGTTTGGCGTGCACAAATGGAATTATTCCTCTTATCCTATGGGTTCATAGGTTTTGTTGACGGATCCATTGTTTCTCCTCCCATTCATCTTCTCCATATATCGTCTGCATCGGTCCTCAATCCGGATTATTTTAAGTGGCAACGGATTAATCATATGATTAGATCTTGGATTTTTGTCACTCTTTCACGCGATATTTTGGTGGAAGTATTGAATCTTCAACTTGCTCGTGAGATTTGGGATCATCTCCATCAATGTTTTATGTCGGCATGCATGGCTAGGTCAATGGAATTGAAGCGCAAGTTGATGTCACTTCATAAGGCTTCTTCTGTTTCTATGGAGAAATATCTCCGCGACATCAACATCCTTACGGATTCATTGGCTGTAATCAATTCTCCCATTTCAAACGTAGATTTGATCGAGTACATTTTGATGGGTCTTGGTACCGAATTTGAATCGCTAATTACGATGATTATGAACACTCCGGTTGTTTCCTCATTCGATAACGTTCGCTCCAAACTTCTTCTCTACGAGCAGCGCTTGAAATTCCGCAGATCTGTCGATCTTCCGCAGCACCAGGATTTTATGGTTATCCCTCGCTCATCCAGAGGACGTGGTAAATTCAAGGGTGGCCGTTCAGGTATGGCATCGTGTTCTTCTCCTATTTCTTCGATGTTTACTGTTGTTTTCCCAATTTGTTCTACTAATCCGGTTGTTTCACATGTATTATCCTCAATCGGTTTGTCGCATAATAATATTGTGTGTCAAATCTGTTATCACACTGGTCATCCCGGTTCTGGTTGTCCTTCTCGTTATGTTCCCCAGTCTGTTCAGACCTTTGCTACCGGTCCTATAGGTAAATCAAATGAGTATGTATGATACCCAGATTCGGGTACATCGTCCCACATGACCAACACTGATGATAATTTACTTTCTAAATCTACTTATAATGGTCGATCTCATGTTTTGGTTGTAAATGGTTCCAAGGTTCTTATTACTCATGTTGGGCACTCTCGTCTGTCTACCTTGTCCAAACCACTTACCCTTTCCAATGTTTTGCATGTCCCCACACTGCAATCTAATCTATTATCAGTTCAGCGTCTTTGTGAAGATAATGATTGTACTGTTAATTTCACTAAAGATGATGTTTCTGTAAAGGATATATTAACGGGTCGAACACTCTTTCAAGGTCCCAGTAAAGGTCGCGTTTACCCCCTCTCCATTCTCATCGTCTCCCCTTCTCCTGTTTCGTGTATACCTTCGTCCGTTGCTCTTGCTGTGTCCGTTATCCCTGGTTCGACGTGGCATGGCAGACTCGGTCACTGTGGCTCATCCACTCTTCGTAGACTTCGGAGTCATAAACATGTTGTCTTTTCTGATACATTTATGCATAGTTATATCTCTTGTCGTTTGGGCAAGTCTCAACGCTTACCGTTTGAGCCTGTTCTACATACGACAACCTCTCCTTTGTTCTTAATTCATTCTGATACTTGGCAGTCTCCAGTTCTATCCAATCTTGGATTTCGATATTATGTTTCATTTGTGGATGATTTTACTACATTTGTGTGGATTTATCCAATGAAGCAAAAATCAGAATTTTATTCCCATTTTTTAAACTTTAAAAAGATGGTTGAAAATCTTTTTGATAGGAAAATTAAAATATTCCAAAGTGATGGTGGTGGTGAATTTGATAACACTCCGACTAAACAATATTTTTTGGAGCATGTTATTTTATTTCAAAAATGTTGTCCGGGCACCCTAGAACAAAATGGTGTGGCTGAGTATAAACATCGTCATATCATTGAAATGGCCCGTGTTTTGCTCATTCAGGCTCGGCTTCCATCTCATTTTTTGGTGGACGCGGCTTACACCGCCAAATACATCATCAATCGTCTCCCCACTCCTCTTTTGAAAAATGTCTCCCCCTATGAAAAGCTTTTTGGTCATCGTCCGGATTATACCTTTTTGCGTATGTTTGGGTCTCGATGTTTTCTAAATTTCTTTGCTTCTTCCTCCAACAAGTTATCTCCCCGTTCGGACGAATACGTCTTCATTGGTTATGCCCCCGGTTATAAAGGTTACCGTTGTCTCGACCCTAAAACCGATCGGGTTCATAATAATCGGCATGTCCGCTTTCATGAAGACGCGTTTCCTTACATAGAACTCCTTCCCTCCCCCCTCCCTCTCCCCGACATCACCACCGATTCATTTTTATCTACTGGTTAGCCCCTTAGCCAAAACCCTTCCCCAACTACCTTGTCGTTCCCGGTCGTTTCTCTCGGTCATATGGATGCCTCTACCCCAACTATGTTCACTCCTAGTCCTTCCTCGGCTTCTACGTCTTCCCCACTGTCCACTTCCGATTCTTCCCCGATCGTTGGCCTTCCTCCATCTCCCTCTCGTCTCGTCTCCCCGGCTTGTCCTGTCCTGATCCCATCTAATCCTTCCTCGGTCTCAGTCCATCCAATGCAAACGAGGTTGAAATTTGGTATTTCTAAACCCCGTACCATTTTGTCCCTTAACACCACCAACCCCGTCCTGGAGCCCTCTTCCTACTCCAAAGCATCCAAAGATCCTGCTTGGCGACAAGCTATGACAGATGAGTTTAATGCCCTAATGAATAATCATACTTGGACCGTGGTTCCCCATCCTGTCATCAAGAATGTGGTCGGTTGTCGATGGGTTTATAAAATAAAATATAATTTTGATGGTTCTATGGAACGCTACAAAGCTCGTTTGGTTGCCTTAGGTAACCATCAGCGAGAAGGTCTGGACTTTCAGGAAACATTCTGTCCTGTCGTTAAACTTATAACTGTTCGTTTGGTTCTGTCTTTGGCTGTCTCATTTCAATGGGTCGTTCGTCAGTTAGATGTCAAAAATGCATTCCTTCATGGTCACTTAACTGAGGAGGTTTACATGCGACAACCTTCCGGTTTCATACATCCCACCCTCTCTTCACATGTGTGTCGTCTGCATAAGGCATTGTATGGTCTTCGACAGACTCCTCGTGCGTGGTTTCATCGGTTTAGCAGCTTTCTTCTTCGAAGTGGCTTCACACAGGCTAAGTCAGACAGCTCCATGTTTGTTTATCGTCGTCATTCCCAAGTCCTTATCATGTTACTCTATGTTGACGACATCGTTGTCACTGGCAATTCTCATACAATTCTGTCCTCATTCATCTCGGTTCTATCTTCAGAGTTTGTTATGAAGGATCTTGGGGACATTCACTATTTCTTGGGTATTCAAGTGCTCCGTACTCGTACGGGTCTCTTTCTATCTCAAGAAAAGTATATCCTCGATTTGCTTCGTCGGTTCGGTTTTCACACCCTAAAATTCACTATCTCACCTCTCGTTTCTCGGACTTCCCTTTCCTCCACCGATGGTGTTTTACTCTCTGATCCAACCGAGTTTCGTAGTCTCGTTGGGGCGTTATAGTATTTATCTATGACTCGGCCTGATATAGCATATGCCGTACATTTGGTCTCTCAGTTTATGCAGACACCGCGTATTCCTCAATTTCTTGCTGTTCAGCGTATTTACAGATATTTACAGGGTACTTCATCCTTTGGTATCTCCCTTCGACCCTCGGATATCTCCATTTTAGTGCCTTATTCAGACACAGATTGGACTGGTTGTCCGAATAGTGCACGTTCCACTACAGGTTTCGCAATTTACTTGGGTTCTAATTTGATATCTTGGCAAGCCAAGAAGCAGCCTATTGTCTCTAAATCCTCCACAGAGGCCGAATATAGGACGGTTGCGTATACGGTGGTCGATACGCTTTGGATCCGTTCCTTGTTGATCGAGCTTGGCTTTCCTCTTGTAAAGCCTGTCCGGTTATTCTGTGATAATGTTTCGGCTTCGTATCTCGCCCTGAATCCGGTACCTCATGCACGCAGTAAACATGTGGCTGTTGATTATCATTTCGTTCGGGAGCGGGTGTCTCATGGAGACTTGATCGTTCGCTACGTTCGCACTCACCTTCAGTTACCCGACATCTTTACCAAGGCTTTATCTTCGGATAGGTTTGAGTTTCTTCGTTCCAATTTGAGCGTTGACCTCCCCGCACAAATTGAGGGGGTAATAGGATATTCTATATTCTATATTCGGTATTCTATATTCTATATTGTGTATTGAATATATATATGCTAGAATGATATCCAAGGATACCAAGTCTTCTTTGCATGATTAAGAGTGTCAGATAGAACACATTAAGACATTAGTCATATATATCCGTTCTGATTTTTCAAGCCTTTCTCAACTCTTGGGAATTTGGTTGACCAATTCTCCCCTCTATTCTGCTTTTAAAATTTGGCATTGAGTGTTGACTAGTTATTGCAATGATTTGGGTGGATGGGAGCATAATATACGTACCCTATTGCATAACTATTAAGTACTCTTATAGACAAATACTTTCGACATTAAATTTTCATGGGACATAAAAGTCAAAGATTTTGATTGTATTATCAACCAATTTATTTTGTTTCATGAAAAGTAAACGTTTGTGCCGCGGCAGAGGTACGAATGGACTCAAGTGGATTTCTTAGAGATTACTATATGATATCCTTGTAAAAAAAAACTTAAAAAATCAAAATCATTAACAGAAATTCATCAAAACCATTAACAAAAACTCAAAAATATGTAATAAAATAAAATAATATTTTTAAAAAAGGATCTTAAATGTTGTACTCAAATGAAAACAAGATATAAAAACTGAAAACTATTTTTCTTGGTTTAATTTTTTGTTTCTACTTCTATTTCATTTGTTTAAGAAAAAAACATATAAAAATAAACACTTCTTTTTATCAAACAGAAAATAAAGAGCCACAACGATACCAAATAGACGCTTTTAATATGTAGTCATATCCTTACGTCTCAAAATAAATATAATATTTGATTTTTTTTTTGTTTATTATTCATCATATATTTTAAGAAGTTTCGTTTTTTTTAACGAGATAATAAAATTACGTTGCTGACTTAGAATTGAAGTACAACATAAATTATTATTAATATTAATGTCTGACGATATTTTTTCGAAAAGTGATAATAGTAAGTTGTTGATGCACCTAAGATCTTGGTCGTGCAAAGTATTTGTTTCTGGATGGGACAAAGTTTTTCATCGCAAAATTTTTCCAGACAATTGCTAGATTTCTCAATATTTTGAACGAAAGCGAGTGGATTACGTTTCTCTATCTAATATTAGAGGCGGAGCTAGGGGGCTCGCGGGGGCCATGCCCCTCCCATGGTTGGGTCAAAATCTTTTCATAAGAAGATTTCTATATATTAATCATGTCTCTGATATAAAAAAAACACGGCTGTACCTCATCCGGTTGTCCCCTTTTTTCCCAGGGAACGTGATAGGAAGTTGTTGCAAGTGTTGCCAAAGTTAGACAATATAGTGTGTAGGATCAAACCATACATTCCGTCACAATTATTACTTAAATATAACTTTAATTTATATATTTAAATAATGATAAATCTCCATCACAAGATACCTAACACAATATTGATTTTAGTCTTTGGACAAAAAATCAACTTGTAAGTGGTACTCTTGCTATAGTAATCAAATATTGACAATAAAATCTTATTAAACATTAAGCCTTTTTTTAGATCGACTTAACATTCACTTGGAAAATCTAAGAATTTCATATACTTTTTTGCCATAAGCATGTTTTAATTCTTGCAAAATAGCAACCTTCCTTTGGGCCGATTGCTAAACGCATGGAGTTAAAACACACACAAAAAATCTTAATATTCTAGATTAATTAATTTACACAAAAGAGATTGTTTTGTCAACATATTGTTTCAATTAACTAATTTAGAATATCAGACATACAAAAAATTATATATAAAAATATTGTCAACTGTTGAATCTGTATCCAAATCTTACATATATACCATTTAAATATTTAAATGAAAATAAATCTGAATCCATAATTTTAGATGTATACCATTTAAATGTTTAATTGGAAATAAATCTAAATCTTATCTCAAAATCTTTTGTTAGTGTCTTATCTCAAAATATCTTTATTTACATGCAAAAGAAAAGATATTGAGATAAAGTTATGCTTAATTACTTAATTAACAAAGATTCGTCCAGCGGATATTCGACTCTAGACCGATAAAAGGCACTTGCTCAGTTACCTCTACATGGCTATATCAATTAACATGCCTCATATAGACACTGAAGCGGGAAAACAAATTCAGAAACCTGAATAACTTTCCCCAACAATAAAAAACTCTCTATGCTGGTATTGGGGAAACCTTTTAAACCACTACACTATGTTGGGATATTGATCGAGATCTCAAACGCATACACGCAATTGCAAAATAATAAAGCGAAACGATGAACACAGAGATTTAATGTGGTTCAGTCAATTTGACCTAATCTACGGCCGCACCAGCACAAGGAAATTCACTCACATATCATTAGGGTTTACAATTATATGATATTTATAACCAAACATCCAACTTGGGCCAAAAACCCATCACCTAACTTGGGCCAAAATCCCATTCAACAGCGAAGACCAAATCAGACTCCACAACTCAACACACTAAAACAAGTATAAGAATCTTCTTACATGCTACAACTAGTAGCCGATTCCTATTTCCATATAATCACGGGTATATACACTGAAATTTGGTGACTTTCCATTCTGGGCTTTGATTATGAGACAAAAGGGTATCCAAAAAGCTAAACCAACCGGCAAAGAACAGCTACTTTATGCATGTCATTCAAAGCCGTAAACTCATAAAAATTCCCCAAAATCAAACTTTTCAAATAACCCAATATGAAGGCGACTTTGATACCAATTGTTGGAATAAATCCCATAAAACTATAACCTTCATATCGAATTATTTAGAACAAATCATAAACGGAAGCGTACCTGAATCCATAAGAGCAAGCCTTTAATCCGGGTTGAAGATCGTCTAGGGTTAAGTATCTTCCAGTTGATACACACGTTTGTGATAGAAGGCAAGAAAGATGTAACGCATGTTCAACCGGGAACCATAACCTTCATATATATAGTAATTCTTAATCCTAATCAGCCCATCGTCAATTAGGGTCAAGCCCATGGATATCTACACAATTGGATCATATACTTTATAAGACGATATATTAGCCCACTTAATATTAATATCCGTAGGACCACCAATATTTGAGAAAAACTATAAGATAGCATATAACATATAATTAATCCGTATAATTAAATTATCCATGTACATATAATATGAGTCCATTAATCCAACACCTTTGTCCTGAAGCTTTTGAAGCGGATGGGTTTTCATGAGTCGAGGCTCAGAACTTATAAATCCGTTGAAGATCCAGATGCACAATTGACTAAAGGAAACGAAAATGGTGGGATCGCAACAGCGTTCGACGAGATTCCATATTGCAAGCTGTTTCTTGCATCGGGTTGCTCGAAATATACAACTGTTCCTCCAAAATATAGGATAGATGGGTTTGGCTTTGTAAGTGTACTATACTCGCCTCTTCTTATCGCTGGTATAGTTGGCTCAGTGGTAAGCCACTTCTTTCTCACCGTGAGGTCACAAAGTCGACATCTGAGGGCATATGAAAATAACATCTCTATCTAAAATTATAGATAGGATCTACTTACATCATCCTTTCTTACAAGAATATCCTCCCCACATCCTCACACTATGCATTTGACAGGATTAGGTGGGCACATTTTTTTCTTTATCGTTGGTGTAGTATAAAGCAAAGTAAAGCAATAAAACCATATAAAAAGAAGTTTCCTAATGCTAAACCCCACTTGGCTCGGGAAGAAATTGTTTAGCACTGAGCTAACCCCTCATGACGGTAATTGCTTGTCGCATATAGTAATTGATTATTTGAATGCTCTATTCATGTGTTTACCAGGTCTTTCCAATCGGTTCTCCTCTGGTTCAGATATTTCACGTGCGATATGAATGTCACTAAAGGAGATAAGATGGTGGAAACTGAGAATGCCTGGTTCGCGCAACAAGATAACTGCACTGATACAGGCGCCTCAATTTCCTCAACTAGTCTTGGTCTAGACAGCTTTGGGGGATTGTTTATGATAACTGGGCTAGCGGCATTTTAGCTTTCATCTCACTCATAGCGCTGTTCCTATACGAGAATAGGAATTCCTGGTTACATGCAGATCCCAACAAGTCCTTCTGGTCAAGAACAAAAGATCTGCTAAAAATTTTCAACCAACCAAATCTTAATTGTCATACCTGTCAAAGAACCGATGTTCGCGATGCATCTATTGCTCTGAACTCACCACATGCTCTGGATCCATAATTTCCCTCAAGCTATTTTGCCGCCTATTCACCACAATCTTTCTTCGTGGGTATCTTCCTACAATGAAATCTAAGGGAAACTCGCTGTTGCATTTTCTACTTATATTGACTGAAATAGAATAGAAAAGAAGAAAAGAATAGAGTATCTAGCTATTATCGTATAATAACAATCAATTTTTAGAACCAATGAGTAGGCCAATTCTATGTTATTTATCAGATTTCTCAAGAACTATTTGTTAATGGCTTACTTCCATCTCATTCAGCCTGTCGTTTACATAGGTCTTTTTTTTGGATTTCTTAGCGCAATACGCAATAGACGAATGATGAGTGGGTGGGATAGTGCTATTTCGAGCTACTTTAAGTATTAAGGAGGGGTCTTATGAGAACTAGTTTCAAAAGGATTTATTATGTTTTCATAAGGTTTCGCACGTCATAATCGAGATATTATTTCAGCCACAGGCCAGTAAAATTAGGTTTCTTATTGTCGGACTAAGCGACAATAATCAATTGAATTGGGTGCCTTAACCATTCAATCATGGATTCTTCGTGGGTATCTTCCTACAATGAAATCTAAGGGAAACTCGTTGTTGCATTTTCTACTTATATTGACTGAAATAGAATAGAAAAGAAGAAAAGAATAGAGTATCTAGCTATTATCGTATAATAACAATCAATTTTTAGAACCAATGAGTAGGCCAATTCTATGTTATTTATCAGATTTCTCAGAAACTATTTGTTAATGGCTTACTTCCATCTCATTCAGCCTGTCGTTTACATAGGTCTTTTTTTTGGATTTCTTAGCGCAATACGCAATAGACGAACGATGGGTGGGTGGGATAGTGCTAATTCGAGCTACTTTAAGTATTAAGGAGGGATCTTATGAGAACTAGTTTCAAAAGGATTTATTATGTTTTCATAAGGTTTCGCAGGTCATAATCGAGATATTATTTCAGCCACAGGCCAGTAAAATTAGGTTTCTTATTGTCGGACTAAGCGAACAAATGTATCAATCAATGTATGGGGATAAGTCAGTAGACAAGACTCGTATCAAGGAAGTTCTAAGTATTGAACTCAAAATGAAATAGAAAGGGTATTTGATTGTTTCGTGATATACCTACAACGTAATGAATGATCATCTCCTAGATCTTTTGTATTATATTTTTTTACTCAAAACTGGAGTGCTATTATGAAGAGTATAGAAAACTAGGTTTTACAATCAATTTATCGACCTTACTCTTACAAAGCAGTGGGGAAAGATACAAGATCTATGAAGATTTGACCTTACCTGAATTAGTCCATCTTTTGCTTGGTATTTTTCTACCAGAGTTAGAGATGGAACTTGGACTGGAAAGTTGTATCTTGCCACGAAATGTGAAATTTGAGATAGAACTAGACAATTTCATCAAAAAAATGATTCATTGAGCATTGATAAGATTCATCGACTATGTATTAAAAAACGACGATTGGATTAACATTTTGATGGATAGGATCAAGGACGAAATTGTTCGCGGTATTCGTGGAAAAACGAATAATAAAGTGCATGCAATTAAAACCTCTCTTGAACGAGTCTTTGCTATTGTTAAAGAATATCTAAGTGAAGGATTCAACAAAGAGGTAGCTTTTGAAATTTTCTATAAGATCCTTAGGGAAGAGGTCGGAAAGGTGGTTATCCATGAGGAACATGGTACGCCTACAAAGTTCTTTTTCCACTTCTAAATTCAAAAAGGAAAACTCGCTGTTGCGTTTTCTACTTAAACTAAGCTAGTGAGTCTCTATCTATTTGCATGCTATTTGGATATAATAGAATCTAGAGTTTTGAATAGAGAATTTGAATCGAATTTAGATTTTTATAGTTTAATTAAATAGAGAGAACCTAGATTCAATTATTCGTTCTAGCTATAAGACGACTTCTATTCCTATTATTTCCTATTATTCATTTTTCATAATTACATAAGATGACATTCTTCAACTTTCTTTTCTTATTTATTCTTGTTTATTCAAAATTGTAATGTAATAATGTATACTGTAGACACATTTCTTTTTGATGATCTTTCACTCAGAATTGATCACAAAAATGC